>CATIWR010417827.1:0-35196 GCA_949677035.1 Omphalea diandra | reverse complement strand
GAACATATAAAAGGAGATGAGAATTTGATCCTAAACTTCTTATCAAGGCCTCAAACAATTTCTTTAATTCTCACTGATTAAACCATCTCTTTGTTCTATATGGCATCATCAACCTCATCCTTTTCTGCAACTTAACCCTATTTGAAATATGGTGAACCACCAGGAGTCAAATCCCTTACAACTTACACCAAGCTTTTTGTGCTGGCTAAGCAATAAATTTTTGTTTACCAGTCCTTACTGGTCAAGCTTTTTGGTCTTGTGTTCTTGAACATCCTTAGTTTTCATCCACAAAACCCATTCCTTAAAATCTACTCTTTTCTAGATTTCTCCCTAGCCAATGATGGATCATAGGTATGACCAAAGGAATTCCTTACATTCTTATGGTATTTCTGCCATGCGTATACTATTGTAGTGAAAGTCCGTCTCTATCATTTATGGTCCTACTTGACATAGTTGAAAAGAAAAATAAGAAAAAAAATCCTCATATGATCACCTTATTTGTATGCTTTCAATCCATTGATCAGTGGATTTCTTCTAGTCATACTAAGTATAGGTATTGTGAGTCTCAAACGTTTAATATAAGAAGGTGGTCTATACCTTTTATCGACCTTACTTAGTTGAAATTTCAAGAATAAGTACTAGACTAATGACCTATCTCCATGTTTATGGAGAAAATCAATTCTCTTTTTGTGATGGCTTAGACCATCACAAATAATTTAGAGAATTTCAAAGGTATATATGTGAACAAAACAAGGTAATTCCTAAAAGAAATATAGTTATCTCTAGCAAAATATGCTCTTTGCAATTTCTAGCCATTTGGATACCACACCAGTCTTATGGTCAACAAAAGGAAGTGGTTAGAGTCACCTATGTCCCCAGCGTCTTCAAAATGACCTGACGTTAACAGACAATATACTTGATCCAGATTTTCAAGTTTGTTTGTTTTCCTTTCTCTGTTATGTAATCCAGCTGTAAGATAAATTTGGGTGTTCCTAATTCTTCTATATAAGGAGTTTCAGTTTGTATCATGAGGTAGAAAAATACTTATCAAAAGACACTGCCTGATATTAATAAATCATGGCTTTCTAAAACTCTCGTCTAAAGCCTTCAGATACCGCTAATATCTTCTTTTATCCTTAATTTTATCATTTGTTCCTAGTATTTTCATACATGGAGTATTAAGAGGACATGAGCATCATTGAGAGTCAGGTGTTGTCCGTGTTATGTCATAATTGCATTCCATACATGTGCTATATTGTTTAAAACAACAAATTTGTGGTGAAACTGTGGAAGTTTCAGTGTGAATGATCATAGTTTCAGTGTTTTAGCTAAGAAATTATGGCCACAACAATCCCAATTCACTTCAACCTCAAGCCCCCTTATGTCTATCATCTTCACTTCGGGACCCATTTGGAAGTCACCCCTGCAGTTCTTAGACCCACAAAACCAACGAGAAGAAATCCATCAGTGTCTTCTTATGATACTACACTTTTTCATTTTACTTCTAAGGATGTTATCTTTAAGCTTAAATCATGCTCTTTTCGTGCTGTGCTAGGAAGGGCCTGCGGCGATGGTGGTGGGGCTACTCCGCAACATAAGTGTAGTGTAATCCTCAATCTGATTCCTGTTTCCTGCGTTGGTTATTGTTTTTAAGAATTGATATTTGGTAAATGTTGTTTTGACTGGAAAATGATGTTCCAATTAATGGGTTCCATACATTAGAATTGACGGTATTTACTTGATAGTTTGCTTACATGATAAATGTAGGTATGTCTCTGTCTATTGGTGACTATGATTTTGAGGAATTTATTGGCAGGAGTATTTCTAGTACAATGCTTTAATGTAGATTCCGTTGAGTTAATGGATAGCAATTTTCAGTAGAATGTTCTTAAAATGAAATATAGGGAGCCCTAGTGAGAACTGGCTCTGAATAGATATTATGAATCCTATTGTGGAAGAAAAATTGGAAATTAGAGATTTTTTTTTCTTTGCTATATTTTTTTTCCTGAATTGAAATTTTTATTCTGGATGCAAAATACTAATACTTCATTAGTTGTTTCAAATGATTTTGCTTGTTTCATTTTTTGTTCCTTATATTTTGAGGACAACAAAATGTTCATCTATTCAAGATACGTAGTGGTTCATCTTGCTTTCTCTAATTTCAGAAAAATGAGGAGAGAAACAATAGCTCATCTAGTTTTGGTGATTCTTATGTGGCCTTGTTTGTTCATATGCTTGGGCTAGCCAATGATCCACTTGACAGAGAACAAGCAATAGTGGCACTATGGAAATATTCACTGGGAGGAAAGAAGTGCATTGATAACATCATGCAGTTTCAGTGATGCATCAATCTCACCGTAAATCTTCTCAAATCAGAGTCCAGGTCTACAGGTGAAGCAGCTGCTGGTCTTTTACGATCAATATCTTCGATTAATCTATACAGAGATGTGGTAGCAGAAAGTGGAGCAATAGAAGGGATAACTGATTTGCTCTATCAACCTTCTGTGACATCTGAGGTATTGGAAATTATAGTTTGAAGAGGTATGGAAATTATAGTTTGAAGTTTTCTCTATGGTGTTTTGGTTGTGCAAGAATGAGATAGGGATGACCTTGTTTATGGAGGTAAAGGAGCAAAGCTGATGTGCTTTGTCAAACTTGTCTGTAGATGAGAAGTTCAGAGTGAAAATTGCAAATTAGGATATCCTGTCATGAAGTCCTTGGAGGAAGAGGACATAAGAGTGAAGGAAGAAGCAGGAGGGGTTCTGGCAAATTTGGCATTGAGCCATTCTAACCATAACATTTTGGTTGAGGCTGGTGTTATTCCTAAGTTGGTAAGAATTCCTTCATATTCTAAACTGGACTGGATTATGCTCTGAGTTGTATTTAATAGTGCTAGCCAATCTTTATTGAAAGAAATTTACTCTACTCAAACTGGCCATATGTGCTCCCCGAGAAGATCACAATGCTCCAACACTGCATCATGGTACAATTATTGGGTCTTCCCTAGGTTTTTTTTATGATAAGCTTCAACTTTGTATTATGATGCCTTGTTTCTTCTAGTTCCTAGTAATGCTCCTCAAGTCAGTTTTATATGATAAACTTTACTTTTGTATTATGATTTCCTTGTTTCTTCTAGCTCCGAATGTTTTATTTATAGTACTGCTTTCTAAGGGTTCCATGCATCGTCAAAATATATCTGAAGTTTCTGAAGTTTATATGGATAATTTGATTCAAAATTTGTGGTTTCCTGTTGAGAATGAATGTGGAAAGAAAACATTTTCATATGAAATTATGTGGAACCTTTCACTTTTAACAGGAAATCATAGCGCTCCCTTGTGTTTGATGCTTTCTTGCTTTATTCTAACATTTTTAAATCTCCTATGATAATGCTGCAGGCAGAGTTCTTGAAAGCTGATATTGTAGATGATTTCAAGGTCATTAAGAAGGAAGCAAGAAATGTCCTTGTGGAACTTGCTAAGAATGAATAGTCTGGAATCCTTATCATAGAGGAAGGTCTAGTTCCTGTCCCACTGATTGGTGCTGCTGCCTATAGGTCATTTACTCCAGCTTTGCATTCATGGCCTAATTTACCTGATGGTATGAATATTGAACGTACTGCTAAGGCCCTTCAAGGTTTGGTGCTTCTGAGTTGCTCCTTGGATTAACTGTTGATGACAATAATGCAAAACTACAGGAGGCAAAGATGAAAGCAATAATAGGATGGTCTAAACAATGCTGTCTTGCTCATTCTGGGGCCATTGAAGTGGAAGATGCAAAATCATCTCAAACTGAAATGCCTACTAATAGTCAATTTACACTTTTGCCATGGATGGATGGTGTAGCCAGATTAGTTTTGATTTTACAACTTGAAGATGAGTCAGCCTTATCCAGAGCTGCAAATTCAATTGCGGTTGCATCAATTAATGAACATATGTGAAATTCATTCAAGGAAGCTAGAGCAATCAGGCATTTGATTTGTCTCTTATATCATAAGAATGAAGCTATCACACTTGCTGCCATTGGCGCTTTGGATAGATTGTCTGCCAAGTACCATTGTCAGTTCCGTTGTTTTGTATCTGGAGTTCTTTCGAAAACATAACCTTTTGTTTTCTGGCATTGCTGTGAATTAGGCCAAATTCAAGGTCAAAGTGGACTGAGCAACTGCTAGTTTTTTTGTGGATGGATCATTACATAAATTTATGAAACATGATAGCTATTTATTTTTTGTTTTAAGTATGAAAAAAAAGGGATCTAAAAAATTATGGGCAGCTTTTAGATTGCTTTAAATCCAGTTGGAAGTGTGAATTTGAGAGTTCTGAACCAATATATAAATATGCATCAGTTTCTGTGTCACTATTTCTTGTCAACGTTGTTCTGAGTGTGCATTTGTGAGTTTATACTTATATGTTTTTTATGCCCATCCACGACTTCATGTTTCCAGGCTTGAAAGGAATATTTAATGCATTTTAACCTTTAATATGTCATACATGGCAGATCCACTACATTATATCCCATCATTTTTCTATTGGATCTCAGCATTTTAATTTTTTTCTGCTTGTTTTTGAGGTAATAACAACAATGATATGCACTTTTGATTAGAAATGGACTGAGAAGCGATAAGATTCTGCCACTCAGAGGGGGTTCAGTAGTTTGAGAGCCTCCTTTGTTGCAAGGCAGGCCAAAAGAAAGGAGGTTAAGGTTAATAAACCAAACTAGAACTAAGATTGGTTAACGGTCTGAACATTTGGAGCATCTGTTTTGGTAATGGTATGGGAGTAGCACTTGCTCTTGATTAGAAAATTCTAACTAATAACGTCAGATCCCAGGAAAACAGGCCTGGAGAGTTCATTTGGTTTTTACTTGTGCTGTGTGGACCCTTGTTTGTATCAAGCTTTGATAATATAGGCAGTATGTCATGAAGGCCCAAACTCATGTTTAGATTTTTTTTTTTTTTCCTTATAATGTTATAAGTTTGGCATGCGGTAATGCCTTAAATGTTTTGCTTATAATTTTTTGATGCAGCAATGGTGTTTGTCAGATAATTGATTAACATATTAAAGAATTCAGAGGCCTCTGAAATTATGATAGAAAAGGTTTTTATTTTTTAATTTTTAGTTTTGCTTTTCCTTTAAATTTTCTGTATGGTGATTCTGATTTGACATTTGATGGTGAGAAAATACTGCAATGCAGGCCTTGAATTTACTAGGTAGAATCTTAGACCCTAGCACAGAAATGAAATGAAAGGTAAGTAATTTGTCTATTGTAGCATACTACTGTATCTATTTTTTGCTGCAGGCTTACCAGGTATTTTAATGCATTCTAGTTTTATAATGGGCCAGTAAATGGATCAAAAAGGGGATTAGATGCAGCAAGAGATCAGGATTCTTCCAGTTGATTAGCTACAATCATAGATGAAGTGTCATTGTCAGAAATAAAGGCCAGGTAATCTTGTTTTAGTTACATTTTTTTTTTCTAGTAACATATTTATTGTTTCTGTGTGAATATTATCCTAATCAGGTGATTGTTTTTGGTTGTTACTGTTGATCACAAAAATCATAATGCATGCCCCTTGATTTTGGTATCTTCATATAACTTTTGCCAAAGTGGCAATCGGAAAGCAAGCCCGTCAGGACATTAGATCCCATGCAGGTTTGACTGTAGGTTGGTTATTGATGAGCAAATATTTTGAACTTGTGTGAATGTTTGTTAAATGGGGAATACTTATCCATGAGCATGTTTCCCTGTTACTATCATTAATTGATTCTTTATGCAAACAACTTTTGGCTAACTTTTACTTGTGGAATTCAGTCCAATACTAATCTTGTTTCAAAATTCCTTATAAGTAGAAAAACTTACTGAATTATAATAATCTTCTTTCTCTTCCTTATCAGTTTTTACAGATTACAGACCAGAAGCTTTCAGAGCAGAAAGTTTTAGCAGACATGCTTTACCATTTGTTCTATTTTATGAAAAATTCTGCCATCTTGAATCGCTTAACATGGTACTTTTTTTTGTTTTCTTTTCTGATACCATGATTAAGTTTCATGGTCCTCACATTACAATCTTCTTGAAGCTTGCCTTGGCAACCTATGGATCAAGGCCTACTTTGCTCATAGTGATAGTAATTCGAATTCCACCTTTGCTTTTAATTGGAGATTAGCAGCCATTTGTTGGCGAGGCTTGTGTGAAAAGATATCATCACTCTTTCAATTTTATCTATCCATCTGTCATATTGTAGTATAATAATAGAAGTGGGCAAAAGTAGTATATATAATGGGTCAGCCTTGGAGATATATTTGCAGTATGCCAACTTATGAGAGAAGTTGGTTTCTATAAATAGTTCACAGTTTATTCTTACATTGAGCCAAGTCTTGCTTGGATTAGTGATGCATTATATTCAATCACTTCTACGAAAAATCATCGTACTGAAACTTGCATTGACCCTTCTATGTTACCTCCAACTACTGTAGACATGGTGTTCTGGATGACTCCATCATTGCCTGCCTCATTGACATGCTTAAGCACTCATCCTCAAATTTACAAAGAAAAGCAGCTGCTGTCCTCGAGTATGTGGCAATTACAGATGCAAGCATGGACAGAATCATCTCAGCAAATATTGAAGCTGGTTTGGATGCTGTTTTCCAACAAAAAATTTTGAGTGGTATTCTCTTATGACTTAAAATTGTATAAATTCCTACATTGTTTTACATAACCAATTCAAATAGTTGAAAATGGGCTTGGGTGAAAGAAATTGAGCATTGTTCAATTTGAATGTTCATAATAACTTGAGTGTTCATAATAAATATCCTTAGTCGGCAGTAATGATATTGGTACTAATGGTTAAATCAGCTTAGTTATCATAACAGAAAAGTGAGAGTTAATGGCAATACTGCCTTAACTGGTTCTATATTGAGTTAAGAGCTAACATGGGTGTAATCCATGATGTAATTGCAATATCTAAGTGTGGAGGTATGCAATTTGGAGATGAATAAAAGAAACTGTAATGAATTTAAAACTGATTTTTCTATAAAACCTGCAATCGTATACCTACATATTGTCTTTTATCATGGAAACTAGTTTATTTTTTTCAGGACTTTAACATTTCAACAACTAATAATTTGCATTTGCTTTTCTTTATTTTGGAGTTCTAAAGAAGTTGATTCAATATCTAGTCATCTTTGGGATAAATGTTTAGATTCTCTCTGATATTTTCAGACTTTCTGGATGTGAATTGAGGCCATGTAACCAACAGGCGCCTGTTGTCTGATGGCTTTCTTATATCGAGAGTGTGCTGAAGTTGTGGAATAATTACCAGTGTCCAATAATAGTATCAAAACATTTTGATGTTACAGAACTTGCCAGTTCTGCAGGCAATATGGTTAGACCTAATGTGAACCTACGTGGTTGAAACTGTGGGTTGATGGTTATCAGCATCAACCAGCTGACCAATTCTCGTTTTTGAAACACTGGCAAATTACTTTGCAACTGCTTTAGAAGAGATGAGAACTGAATATAATTACTATTTAATTGCTTGCAAGTCACATTATGCACCTTCATTGCATTGCTTCATGTGATTGTTTTGTTTGAAGTGATTTTTGTGGCTGCCCTACTGGTTCAAATTTATGATTTATTCTGTTTTAATGTTTGGCAGAAATGGATTCTGATATTGAGAATCAGCAACCAGAAGTATATGCTCTTCAAGTTGAAGAAACTGGTCTTGCGATATCTGTGGCATCCCAGTTACTTACAAAACTTTTAGATTCAGATCAGTTTTGCCGCATTGTAAACTCCACTTGTTTCACTGGGTTGCTTCGTAAAACCCTGAAATCAAACATCTCTCTTCATTACAAAGATTGGGTTGCTGCTTGCCTAGTGAAACTCAGCTTGGTAAATCGTCCTAGCCTAGTGTTTGACAATTCAATCAACATGGAAGTAACTCTTTATGAGACCATCCCAAGATTAATCAAGCAGATGGGATCCACTTTTTCTCCAGACGTGCAGGAATCTGCAGTTGAAGAACTCTATAGAATAATTTCTGAGGGACTGGTAGATGCTACTCAGTCTGTCGCTTCTGCAGGGGGTATTTTTCCGTTAGTAAAGCTAACAGAAGGAGGAAGCGAGAAGGCTATAGAAGCAGCAATTTCCATCCTCTATAATCTGCGTATGGACGTTGAAAATCATTCAGCAATTGTAGCTGCTGAGGCTGTGCCAGCTCTGAGGAAAATAATTCTATTGGAAAGGCCACGATGGAAAGGAGCATTACATTTGCTAAGGACATTGCCTACATGAGGAGGTACCCTGAGACGAATCTGTTGAAACTTGTGTATATTTGCATCAACCTTTGTCGATTTTCTTCGTTTTATACAACTACCATTGAGTTTAGGCACCATGAAAATGACACCTTTTATGAAAATTCACTTCATGTACCGATTGCAGACTTTTTTTTTAATTAAAGATAATGGAAACAATGTAATCGCCCCAGGTTGACTTGTAGATTAAAGTTCGGATGCGCGAAAGCCCGAATGTGTTCTTACCAAAAAATTAATTAATTAATGAATTATCGATATTAAAGTCATTTACAGAGAGTTTAAATTTTAATTGAAGCAAAAAATCAATCTCTTATTCTTTGGAGGAAGTAATTACTCTCTTATTCAATTTGACTAGAGTTGAAATGTTTCAATCTTTACATATATAAACGAAGACTTATATTATAAACTTCTAAGATTCATTATTATTGTTATTTTTCTTGGCGCCACATTGTGTCCTATAAATTTCCAAGAAAAGATATTTCTTGTGTGGTAGATAAATCATTAGATATCTTTCTATCTCTTAGTAGCAGAACCAAAATACGGATATACCAATGGCTTGCTTATCCTGCTACTGCTATTGCGCCACCAAACCCCTCGTCTTTGCATCTCTTCCGAGCAACCTTAACGACTCTCCCTCTCCACATTCCAACACTACCCGTCCTAGCAACCTTCCAATCCCGGCCACTAAAACCAAAACCAGACCCACCAAAAAGAAACACAGTAAGTCCAACTCCAAACTCCAACAGCAGCTCACCCTTATCCGTATCGAACACGCTGTCGGCTCCGGCAGTTACCGCGATTCTGACCCCACGTACGTTCTTCCTTGCTTCTTATAACTTACCCTTTTTGTTTGTTTTATTTTCTTGTTTCTTGATCTCCAGGGGGCCGGAGGAGAGGGGAAGGGACTCCATTTTGAAGGGTCTGTTGCCGAATTCAGGCAGTGCACTGGAGGGACCGCTGGAGAAGAAGCTACGAGAGACTGGAAAGTGGGTTTCCGATCAAACGGAAGGAATGTTTCAGTCTTCTGGTAATAATCTTTCTCGCATGTTTCATATTTAGCTGCTTTCTTTCTCTTAAAGACAAGGAAAAGTTCCCATCCTGAGAGAAACTTTTCCCTGATGGGGGGAAATGTACCTTTGTTCTACTTAGTTTTACGACAATTAAGCAATGTTTGGAATTTATGTTATTTCTAAAACCAATTTCTGAACAAAAAATTAAAAGAAATTTTAATAAATTTTTGCAATTTGAATTTTATGTCAACAGTTGATTTTGAAATAAATTCATATTTTTTAAATGGAAATAGCTATTTCGGATTATATTAATAAGATAACTAAACTAATTTTGTAGTTTAGACAATAATTACAGCTTCTTGCAATAACAAAGCCATTAGGCTGATGTAGTCATATTTTCTATTAACTTTGATCTGACTTTCTTTGTCAATTTTCTCCTTTGTTATAGGAATTCAGCTATGTTGCTTTGCAGTTTTGTTCTGTTGATCTTAGTGATAAATTAGCATACATGCACAACTGAAAAATTAATGCAGCAAGATTCAGCTTATATTTTGTGCAAGCTTAGATCATAATGACTGTTTCATGAGAAACAAATTGCTTCCTTTTAAGTTATTGGTATGTATGAAAGACAAAATTCACTTTTTTCTATTAAACTATGTTGCACAGACATGAACATAATAGTATTTTAAAAAATAGAACATCATAATTGTGTCGTGTGTTGTATTAAAAAAAAAAAATATGACATGATAAAATACGATATGTGCCCAAATTCATAACTTGTAGATTGTTACTTCTTATGTATAATTATATTTATTGTCTGATTGTTTCTGACATCTTACCATTGCTTTTTCCTTGTTAGCAACTCTAAGTATCGTGGTTAGTGTAATATCATTTTCTGCTATCCTTTTGCTATGCAGGTAAAAAAATTTTGATGTTTTTCTTTAAATGGGTTATGCCAATTTACATTTTCATGTTCTTGGTGACTTCTGGAGCTGTAAGGCTACCCTTCAGCACACCCCTGCTTGATGATCTGCTCATGTGAAAATATCTATTGACATCTAAGCTCAAATCATCGTTGCCTCCTTTCCATTGATGCTAGTGAAAGATAACAGGCCATCCAACTTACAATGTTTGCTCAATTTAGAGTGCAAAAACAAGAACGGTAGTCTATCTGATATAAGCTGGTGCATTAATCAGCAAAATCCTGTACAGGACGACATTAATAAGTTTGGATGATTGGCCTGAGCATGCAGCATTTTTCGGTCAAATTGCACATGTAGACAAGCCTGCTTGGATCAGTTAGGGAGAAGATGTATTTGGCAAACTCAGAGACCTCTTGCTGCATAATTAGTAAAAAAAAGATTATGACTTTTCCTGTATGAAACTTCCTGCTGCGTCCCTCACTTCCTTCATCTTGCTCCTGCTACAGCATTATGGGTTGAGCTCTCTTATACCATTCAGTTTTTCTTGGAAACTGTAATTTCATGTCGTGATTTGCAGTGCCAATTTTTGATCTTCGTTAGTTGGTAAACAATCCTATTTTGTTGTATTGCCACCTTCTCCCTTGCAGTCGGACTCTCAAGAGAAGAACTGCCCTTTTTTTTAAAAAAAAAAAATCAGGAAATTATCAATTTTGAGCATCGGGCTTAACGTATTTGACCTGTAATGTAACATGGTTAGGTCTAACTCCTCAACAATACTATATTCCGGTTGTCATAAGCTTTTTTAATTGATTTGTTTTTTACTTTAAATCAAATCAAATTATTAATCGTGATGTTTAATTTTATTTATTTGATTGATTTTGGAAATAATGATTTAAAGCAGTAAATTTAGTTCCCCTTTTGATACTTTTACGGGTTGGTGGTGGAGTCATTTTCTACAATAATGCAATTAATTGCCTTTGGATTAAAAGCTGAAACTGAATGACGGGAGGAAATGATGTCCAATATTTTGCTTTTCCTTCCTCCCCCTTCCAGCGGTTCATGTGGCCTTGATTGCGCTTAATTTAATTACATAAATAAATAATTTAATTAAAATATTTTCGTAGTCTTTTCAGTTAACAGCTTGTCAGTTTTTTTTTTTTTTTGTATTTAAAATGTGTTGTATAAACTCTTTTAATTGAATAATTCATTATCTGTCACGACGTTTCTGATGGAATGGAGTCTACGTGGATGAATTATATAATGGGGGAACTACAAGAAAAGGATGACACACTGACACCCGCCCTAGCCTCTAGAAAACTAAATAATAAATAATAAAGAAAATGATGACACACCAAAATGTTGGGGCCACCCAAAGCCAACCAACCAAGCAAAGCATATTTGTTGGACCAAAATTTTTTATTCTATTTTTATTTAAACAAAACCTCTTAAACTATTGTTTTTTTTTTTTTTTCTGGGGAAAAAAGAACGCATCTCTGCAGACTCTTCCGCCTTCGTTGATCAGTTCCCCGCTTGCTTTCTCCTCCAAAGAATCGGACTCGGACTCAGGCTCCGAAGACAGAAGAACGAAGCCGCCGTTAGTTAGAGAGAGAGAGAGAGAGAGAGAGAGGCGTTGTATAGGACACGTACTGTAGTAACCACAGCCATTGATACACACACAGAGCAAAAATATCTCTTGTTTTATTTTTCTCGTAGACAAGGCAGAGAAATAGAAGGCCATCCATCTGACCGCATCTATCTATTAAAAGAAAATGGGAACGCTGCAGACTTGGAGGAAAGCCTATGGAGCTCTTAAAGATTCCACCAAAGTCGGTCTGGCTCATGTCAATAGCGATTATGCGGTACTGTTTTGTTTCGTTCTCCAGATTACACCTCCTTTTTTCCTTCCCTTTCTTTTTTCTAATTTTTTTTTTCCTATTAATAGGAATTGGACGTGGCCATAGTCAAGGCTACTAACCACGTCGAATGTCCGCCCAAAGATAGGCATCTTAGAAGTGAGTTTTCTTTTCTTTTTTTGGAGACTAGAGATTAAATGATGCGCAGATCCAATTTTTATTTTCTTATTGATTGATTGTTGCAGAAATATTACTTGCCACGTCAGCGATTCGGCCTCGTGCAGATGTTGCTTACTGTATTCACGCTCTTTCCCGTCGATTGGCTAAGACTCATAATTGGACGGTAACTCCTCCTCATTCTTCTTCTTATTCTTCTTCATTTCATTCTCTCATTTGTTTATACTTGTTGTTTCTTGATCAATTCTGTATTAGTATAATCTTTGCATTCATGGATATGAGTTGATTTACTGGGACATAAAGGTTATCATTCATAGCACTGCCTGTAGTAAGTGTTGATTACGATTTTTGCAGTTTTTTTTTCTTTATTTCCTTTCTTGCTTTTTTTTCCCCCTAATAATTGCTGATCGCTATCAACTATGTCCTAGTAATGTTTGACTCACACTATGTCAAATAGTTTCAATAGCAAAGTTCAATTCATATTGTGTGGTGGAAAATTTTGTTCTCACAGCAGCGCATTGTAGAATTTTCTACATTACTTTTGCCCGCAATTAAGGATTCTGCTACAAGTCCTATTATCCATAATGCCTCTTGCTTACAATTTTCAGATTAATCTAAGTTATGAGACTTAAATTTACATACGAGTGTGAGATTGTGCTTTTATATGGTTATACTGCAGCAAACCAGTTCACATGTGCAGTATTCACTCCTAGCTTTGCCAGATGCTTCTGTGGTTGCTCTAGCAATTTTATCCTACATGTGCCATAATCCTTTTGGAGTGGAATATTAATAAACAGAAATGCTGACATATCAACATTTACAGAAGAGCTTGATCTTGAAACTTCTCTGTTTATGTAACATCTCTATTGCGTCAAAGCTGTAGCACTTGTTTTTATATTGTTGCTCTTTGTGCAACATCTGTATTGCAACAAAGTTATAGTATTTATATGCTCATGAAGTAATATGAATTGATTGTTTCATATTTACCATCATCGAGGTGCATTTTTTTAAAATTTTTTTCTGTTAATTCATGTTTATATTTTTATTAGATCCTGTTTTTTGTTTAATAGGTTGCATTGAAAACACTGATCGTAATCCATAGATTATTAAGAGAAGGTGATCCTACCTTCAAAGAAGAGCTACTTGGTTTTTCACAGAGAGGGCGCATCCTCCAACTTTCTAATTTCAAGGATGATTCAAGTCCGATTGGTAATTTTATTTTTTGTCCTCCTCTTTATGCTCCCCAAGCCCCATCCTCCTATATCCTATTGGCTTTTGACTCCTGTATTGAACCTGAATATTTTGTCTTTTTAATTGATGATGGCAAGAAATTCAATAACTTTGTTTAATTATTTCATCATTGTCCTCTCTTCTCCTTAGCTTGGGATTGCTCTGCCTGGGTACGTACATATGCTCTATTTTTGGAGGAACGACTTGAATGCTTTAGAATTCTGAAGTACGATATTGAAGCTGAGCGTCTCCCAAGACCTGCACCAGGGCAGGATAAGGTACTTCCCTGAATTCATGATTCTGCATTTCTTGATAAAAAGGAAAAAAGGAAAGGGAATTATGGGACAAGAAGATAGCTAGTTGGCAAAATTGTCACTATGTTTATGGTTATTTTGAATTTGTTCTGGTATTTAGTTTATTTGAGATTTTGTTCGTTTCCTTTGTTTTCTTGGAGTTATAAAGGACCAACCTTGTGGTTAGAATGAGACTATTCATGACAAAATTCTTTAATATAATGATTCTTCTCAATTTTTGTGATGACATTTAAACAAAATGTTATAAAAGAATGGAATTAGAATTCGTTATGTAAGATACTTCTAACTCTCACACCAAGAAACTACAATCTTAGGAAACTCATATAGAACTTGTAACACTATGACTGGTTGATCCAAGAGCCATGCCATCTTTGTGGTCAGGGAGGATCATATGGTTGAAGAGCAAAGCTCAGGACTTTCATGTGGAACTTGAATCATGATGAAGGATTAATCCAAGAGTCATGCCATCTTTGCGATCAATGCAGAGTGGTTGAAAGACCTCATTACATTTGTTCATTGACATTTGAAAGTGCATATCTACTGTTTTCAAGTCAAACCTTTTTCTAACTTTTGAGTTTATTGTGATTCAATGCGTTGACCTTAGAGCCATTTTGAGAAGCTAAGACTGATAAATATTTGTTATGTAATTTATATAGAGAAAACTAAAAGAGGCAATTACAGTATATAAGGTCCTCATAAGACTAATTCTTTAAAAGTTAACGAGAGGTTTTTATAGTAGATCCTCAACTGTTTGCAAACATCTGGAGCCATAGGATCTTCAACATCATTTTTTCTGTGGTAATTTGGTGAGATATGGTAACAGAATGTTGTTTGAGTTGTTATGTGTTTTAGTTACAAGGATGAAAAAATTGGACTTAACAAATAGTTTATTGAAGATCACGTATACTGGCATGCTTTCTAATAATTAGTTCATATAACACATTGCAATATAGTTAGTAAGTTCATATATGAGAATTGTATTTCTTTTTCTGTACTATTTGTGATATATTTCTGAATATGAATTAAAAAAGCTCGGAAAGTGAATTCCCGAGCAAGATAATATAACTGATATAGAATTTTGTTAAATCGGACTATTGACCGTATATGACTTGTAAAACTATTTTATGCTATCGATCATTTTTTTTTTTTCTTTCAAGTAGGGCTATAGCAGAACAAGGGAGTTGGATAGTGAAGAACTGTTGGAACAATTGCCTGCATTGCAGCAGCTTCTGTATCGTCTTGTTGGTTGTCGGGTATCTTTTCATGAAACTTACAGAACTTCATTCTCATGTATTGTTCTCTTCATTATTTGTTCACATTTTCATATTGCTATGGTGTAACAGAAAATTTGTTGGTGTTAATTTGTGTTCACAGCCAGAAGGTGCTGCTGTTGGCAATTACGTTATACAATATGCTCTAGCACTGGTATTTTTCTCCCTATGCTGTAATTCCTCTCCTGTGAAGAATCCTTTGTGTGCTACTGAGTTTTTCTACATTATTTTTTTTTTGATAAACTGTCCTGTTTTTGAGGTGTTTCCACTTTCTATTTCCAAACGATATCTTAAAATATCATGATTGTACTCAACTACAAGCTTAATTTTCTAGGTGGTTGAGGCAACTGTAATATCCTTTACCTCTATCACACTCTGGGATACATATTTAGAAAGGTGTATGGGCCAATATCATGGTAATAATGGGGGGGAACCTTACTGAAAATTCAGTGTAGTCCCAAAATGCAAGAAAATTAGTTCTAAAAGTGTCCTATGGATATCAAATAAAATGTTTATTTTAAATTAAAGAAAGGTTGAAACTCAACTAAGTAGCACAGGGTGAAGGTGGTGCAAATCCATTTATAAAGGGAACAAATGCTTTCTCCTGTGTAAGATAAAAAATGTACCTGAGACAAGTTATATAAGAGAAAATGATTCTATTAAGTCTATTTATTATACGATCAGTAGATAGAACACAGAAAATAAATTCCACATAACTTTGAGTGCGAAGAGAGGAAATTCCTCTCCCCGATGTAGTGATGATTTATTTCCATTTTCATTTTGAAGGATAGGAGGATGACAGGAAACATTTTCTGACTATATTAAATGGATTTCGACGCTGAGTTAGGTGAGAAGAGGGTGAGGGAACTGGTTGGATCATTCAATTTGAAGATGACGTGGGTGGAACTTGAATGTATGATTTATTATATATATTAGACAATTAATGACATTGGTTGCGTTGCAATTTTCAGGTATTGAAAGAGAGCTTTAAAATATATTGTGCTATCAATGATGGAATTATCAATCTTGTGGATAAGGTAAGGCTAGTTGTGTTGTTTGGATCTTATGAAATGCAAGAATTTCCTTGTTTTTAACGCAAAGCCACTTTTTCTATCTTTGTTTTGTTATTAAATCTTTTATATTCTTGCAGTTTTTTGAGATGCCAAGACATGAAGCTGTCACAGCCCTGGATGTCTACAAACGAGCTGGCCAGCAGGTCATGCTGGGAATTGAATTTTCTTGTCTCAGCTGCTAGTTAAATGTCATGATCAACATCTGATGTTGTTTAGAATGTTCTTTATATTGTAGTAGAGATGGTCTACTACAACAGGTCTCAGCAGATAAATTATTTGAGTGTCGTATTGAGCAGCTCTGTTTCTTCCTGCAGGCTGGCAGTCTTTCTGATTTCTATGAAGTTTGCAAAGGATTGGAACTTGCTAGGAACTTCCAGTTTCCTGTTTTGAGAGAAGTATTGGATGCTGTGACTTGTGTTTAATGTTCCTTTGGTTTAATTTTTTCTTATTCTGATGTGACTTGTGTTTAATGTTCCTTTGATTTAACTTTTTCTTATTCTGACAGCCACTTTAAATATTATTGCTGTTTCCCTTTTGCAGCCTCCACAATCCTTTCTTACAACCATGGAAGAGTACATAAGAGAGGCACCCAGAGTTGTTACTGTTCCCAGTGAGCCATTGGTCAGTACAATTGCTTAGACTTCTTGATCATTATATTTTTTTGTAGGTGGTGCAAATTTTCCACTCTAGGTTTTCTTTAACATCTGTGCTGGTTCTAGTTTAGTTAATTTAATCAAGGTTTAGTATTGTGGGGATCTTTTTATATGTTAAACTGCAACTTCTTCAAGATGACAGATAATGATGATATGTGAACTTTGATTGGCATATGGAATAGGAATCAATTTCAGCCAATCTTGGAAGAGAGAATCAGGGTCTGTTTCTAAAAAGGGATAGTGAAGCAGAGATATGTCATGCGGACTTCTTCACCCATGATTAGCAGGCTGTCTTGTAGTTCTTAGTTGTGAAGTTAAATTATGATTGTTCCTTATCTATATATTTGACTGGATCCCTTGGCATAAATGGTTGGATCTACATTATAAGCTCATTTAAGTGACGTATTCTTTTGAGAAGTTTAGTTTCAATGATTCAAACAGAATTTCACACTGCTAAAGTGCCTTGGAAGGAGTGATTATCTTCAAGGAGCAAGACATTCAATTGATAAAGTAAAATCGGATGCTTGCTTCAAGAATGTAATATGAGCAAGGAACTCAATTATGACAACATTAAAATTTGTTGGAGAAGCTGTAGGCCAACTATAAATTATGGGTTGAATTTTTTAGCTGTTAGAGCACAATGCTCAAAAGTAGAATATGGCTGATGAAAAGTGTCATGACTGGATGAGATACATAAATGATAATATTTTAAATTTAAATAGAGCATTAACTAGAAATAGTTGCAGTTGAAGTATGATGAAGGAAAGTTTCTAAGATGGTTTGGCTATCTGAAATGAGAATCAATTTCATCGATCATAGTCAATGACATAACTATAAGAACAACGGAAACAGGGATAAAGATGAACATGTGACTGGGTAGGGTTGTGAGCTAAGGACGTTTTATTGTTACAATTTTCTGAATTTATGCCTCTTGAGACATCTAAATGGCAGAAAAGGATGCATGTTATCATTTAACTAGTGTTGGCTTTCATGTGTATCCCTGTCATTCATATTTGTTAATTTGTTTTACCTTGCGATATATCCTTTTAAAGGATAGATTATTTAGTACTAATATGTGGTAATTCAAACAGCTTCAATTAACATATAGACCAGAAGAGGGTCCTTCTGAACCTGAAGACATGAAATTACCAAGTGAGGAGCCTGAGCCTGTGACTACAGATGATGTTGCAGTCTCCAATGTTGAGGTTGCTCTTCCTACTCCTAACACACCTCCACAAAACAACTTGGACACTGGAGATTTACTGGTAATCTCACAACTGCTCGTTTACTTATATTGGGTGATGGCTCTGTGAACTTACCCTTCTTACCTTTCTTCATATTCCTTTATGTTCCTCTCTCATGCACCTTTATGGTTGCAGGGATTGAATTTTGACGCCCCTGATGCATCAGCCATTGAAGAAAGAAATGCATTAGCTCTAGCTATAGTTCCAACTGAACAAGGTAATCTCTTGTTCCTTATTTCCTTATTTATTTTCTGCATTGTGCTACTTCTATGTGTTCTGTTCCCTTGTCATTCTTACCTGGAAAAACTGGCTTCTTGTTTTTCAGATGCTGCACCAACATTCAATAGTGCTGCTGGTCAAGCAAACGATTTTGATCCTACTGGATGGGAACTTGCCTTGGTTACAACTCCAAGCAGTAACATTTCTTCAGCTAATGAGAGAGAATTGGTAGGCCATTATTTGTTTATTATTTTTATATCCTTTATTGCCTTTCTTTACCAATGGCTTTCGCTCAAGCAATCAACATTATCAACAGAAGAATCAGCAATTGTGTCTATATGGGCTTGGATGTGTGTTGGTGACAACTCTATTTTGGTAAAGTGCTCATGTTATGCTGGCAGTATCAACCTACAATGAAATATGACAATGAAGTAGCAATAAGGGGGATAATCTATTGGAACAGAATTGAAACATAAATGGTTTTCCGTTAGTCTGATATCATGCTGATTTATTCATGACTAGCAGTAGAGTCAGTAACTATGTAGTTTTAGTGCCGTTGGCTAAGGTGCGACTTAGATGTAAAGATGATTTTCCATGGTATCCAATAATTTCAGTTATGGCAACTAGAACCTGGACTCCTGACTCCAAGCCTGAGGACTAGTTGTAGAAGATATCAGAGGATTCAGAAAAGAACAGTGTTGATTTTATATACTAATATGATATTATATAAATTAGGCATTTTTTTAGCTCTAATTGATTTGGTAAGTAAAATATGATTGTGGGGAAAAGAATTGTGGTTGAAAGCAGGTTGTTTGGTAAGTAAAATATGATTGTGGAAAAAAGAATTGTGGTTGAAAGCAGGCTGCAAAAGTAAAATAGTTCTAAATCTTGGTGAATCTATATATGTCTGACCCCTTATATTTAGGATTATGTTTGATACTGGATTTAGTTTGTTACAGTGCACAACTTCTTTGAAATTGTTCTGAAAATGGCAAGGGAGAAGCATGTATTCTGCTTTTAGCTGATTGTCTAACCCTGTTTGTTGCTGACAAATGTTAGGCTGGTGGATTGGACTCGCTCACTCTGAACAGTTTATTTGACGAAGGAGCATATAGAGCTTCTCGCCAGCCTATATATGGTGCCCCAGCTCCAAATCCATTTGAGGTGCAAGATCCATTTGCAATGTCAAACAGCATTGCTCCTCCTGCCGTAGTTCAGATGGCAGCAATGGCTCAACCGGCTCCTAATCCCTTTGGTCCATATCAACCTACCTATTCACAGCTGCCGCAGCAGCAACAATTGTTGATTGGGCCTGCAAATCCTTTTGGTGATACAGGGTTTGGGACATTTCCTCCGAATCCTGTTGCTCATCCTCATGCTAACAATCCATTTGGAAGCACAGGCCTCTTATGATGTCACGCCAGAACATTTGGAAGTGTAATCTTGTTGTTGCTGTTGGTTTTTTTGAATTGAAAATGCGTAAAGCAGCATGGATTAGGTCGCTCAGAGGATTGATGGTTTGCGGCGTGCGTCATGTTTATTTGGGTTGTGAGAGTTAGCAAAGTGAATTAGAATATTATGGATAACTAGATGAGACGGATGGTAATAATTGTAAGTAATTTTTGAAAAGTTTCAGTGCATGTGATTGACATGATTACAGTTATAATCTGAAGCAATAACTCTCCCACTTTACTTAGGTAGGTTAATCATAAAATCCAAATATTGTTAATTTGTTCAATAATGTCTGATTTCCTAAAGTGTCAAGGTTTTCTTGTTTTTTTTTTTTTTAAAAAAAGATTTGATTTAAGTTTATCATCAGGAGTGCTGTGAGTGAGGTATGGGATGATCCTCAATTTTTTTCCCATTAGTGAAAAAGAGATTTGTTTATTGATGTGAGAGATTTGAATTTAAGAGAATTAATTTTTATCTATTATTATGAGTAAGTTGTGATTGATGGTGGATAATCTATGAAAGCTAAGTAATAAATAATTAAGTCCAAAGAAAAATAAGAAAATAAATTATCTATTTACTTTAAATAGTATGTATTATCTTTTAATTGTTTGATTTTTTAAGGTGTAAATTGATTTGAATTTAAGATTTATTTCTATAAATTTGCATGTTTTCGTATTCCATTCTATTTTTTTGTGATTGTGTATATTTTTGTGATCACAAAAAAATACAAAGCAGTTGTATAATAAATGATATCAAAATTATATATGATTTTGGCTCAATTTTGATTGATAGTGGAATTATTACCACATAAAGAGCATATGTGCAATAAGGTTCATTAAGACTAAAATTTTATTAAGAGTTTAAATTAAAAGTGAAGCACTTGTGAAATATGAAGAAGTTGACAATGCGAAAATTATTTTGAACAAAAAATAAGCTATATCTAAAAAGATTTGATGATTTAATGATTGGAGATTTAAAATTTGAAGCTCAAACATGAAAGAATGATGATTGAAAACACATAAAAATTTGAGATATGCACAGTTAAAAATTTTTAAAATAAAACGGAGAGTTCTTAGGATTTAACTCAAATTCTTAGTACAAGTTAAAAAAATGTTTTTCCTAATATGTTTGAGAGAGATATTTTTTAATTAGTTGAACATATCAAGTGTGAAGTGAAAATCCTTCATTAGAAAAATATGAGTAAAGTAAGTGGTATGTTAATGGAAAGGATCCATAGACCTAATAACTTAAGGTTTTGGGTTGAATGTGTTGTCAAGCCCATTAATGATGGTTTTCTTATGTGGCTCATGAAAGTAATTTCCTTAGTATTTGGCTCTCCAGGGTCTTGGTGTTGGACAATCTAGGCCTGAACAATGGTATCAAAGTTGATGCTTCAACTAAAAATAGAAATGGACATAATGCTGTAGGTGGAGGTGTGGATTTGGAAAAAGAGTGTTACACACACGATGCCAGTAGCATGACTCTTGAAGTGCTTTTTGGGAATTTTGATCCAAGGGGAGAGCCTTTTAAATGTGAAAAGAGATTCACACTTGCAGAGGAAATTGAGGTATCAAGTGTGAAGTGGAAATTCCACATTTAGGTCTAATTTGAAAAGGGAATGAAGACGGTAGTGAAGGTGCAAGTTCGAGAAAAGAGTGCTACATGCAGTGGCCTATAGTGTGGATTTTGGAGCGCACTATAGGAATTCAACTTTAAGGGGAGAGTCGATCCAATGTAAAAAGAGATTCACACTCGAAGGGGAGTGATTGTTGAGTATTAAATGTGAAGTGAAAATCCCACGTTGAAATTGTTATATTAATGGAAAGAACCCATAAACCTAACGCCTTAAGGTTTTAGGTTGAATGTGGTGTTAAGTCTATTAATGGTGATTTTCTCACGCAACTTATGGAAGTGATCTCCTCGGTGTTTAGCTCTCTAGGGTATACTGTTAGATAGTTTAGGCTCTAATAGTTGTTGGGTGTGCAAATAAAGTACTATATCAACAAGAAGACAAAAAGATTATGAGTTTATAAGTATAGACAAATTTTCATTGCTACGAGGCCTTTTGGGTAAAGTCTAAAAGTAAAACAATGTGGGCCTAAATTCTAAAGTAGACAATATCACAGCTAATGTGGAGATTTGTGAAGTTCATATTTTGTATAAGTGTTATCAAAGTTATGCCTCAAATTTAGTCATATTGAAGAATTCTTGGAATACAAAATGAAAGAGTTTAGTGAGGAGAGAATCATGATCGTCAATGGTACTTTATTTGAAGGGAGGATTCTTAGATGTGCAAACAAAGTTTCACATCAGCTAAAAGTGAGAAAGATCATGAATTTATAAATATGAACGGATTTCAATTACTATGAGACCTTTTGGATAGAATCCTAAATGTGGGTCTAAGTCCTAAATGAACAATATTATAGCCAATGTGAAGATTTATGATGTACATACTTTTTAAAGACTTTCTTTAGTTAACGGTGAAAACTTTTATTATTGATGTGAAAGACTTGAATCTATTAAGAAGAGATTTTTATCTATTATTGTGCGACTTTTATTCATTATAGTTAATGATTGCTAATTTATAAAAATTAAAATAATAAATAGTCTAATAATATTTTGACTATAATGAAAAAGATAACTTATCGTATTACTATCATATACCATAAACATAACTTATTAAAAAAGTGAACCATGCATGGGGTGAGGATGAAAATGTAATAGTTGCATAACACATCTAAGCTTTTGTCAAATTGAGTCTTCCACTTTGCTAGAATTCTGTTGGGAATTGTACCATAAGAAACCACCTTGTGAAAGGGATAGATGGAAAGTGAAAGCAGAATTAGAAGTTTTAGTAAAAGCGAAGTATTACGATAGGAATTCTGATACTGCGATAGAACTTCCTATGTTTCTTTAAACACCGAGTAGAACTCAGTATCTAGTGAGGTATACAATGTTCTTTTTTTCAGCTAACTAAAGCAATTGCAGCAACCTTTCTTTCTTCTGTTTTTTCTCTCTTCCTTTTCCTGTTTGGATTGGATACTCGATATTCTTTGGATTGTGCATAATTTGGTGGGTTCACTGTTGGGTATAGTTGTTGAATAACATAAAGCACAGACTTCCAAGTTCCAAGGCATGCAAATGGGAGATGTGCCTATGAATTAGTATAGGTTTACCATTTACTTTCTGGCCCTACTCTTAATTTCCAAGTCTATAATTGCTTACAGCGCATTGATTTTTTTTATTATTATTATTATAAGCAAGAAGGTTGATCAAATTGTGCCCACATAGTTCTGCAATCTAGAACGCAAGCAAACTAACAGTTCATTGTAGTTATCTTCTATTTCCTAAGATCATGAAAGCACCCAACTAATATCAAGAAGAAAAATTGCATAAAAGCTGAATAATTTCTGTGTTAACCAAACCAGTTAAATTAAATTGGATTGGTTCAATGTGATTTAGTCTAAAGAGATTTTAATTATAGAAAATGGGATTTGTAATCCTACAATAACTGGCAAGAGTTTTGACCATTCCTATAAATAGACATAATAGATATATTTTATAATTCATATATTACTTTTTATTTTAGAGTTGCAACTTTTAATTCGATTTTAAAAATTAATATAAATCTGAAATGACTCAATTTTTTAAAACAAACTAGAAACTATTTTAGCAGAACAACATGGACTGTGAACTATAAAAATTTGACTTGAAATAATCTTATTTAAATTTACTCTACAAAAACATTACTTAAAATCAATTCAACTTTAAAATAGTTCAATTAAAATCAATCCAACCTAATTTATTTACGACTTCTTTTTTTTTTTTTCTTTCATATAGGCATGTAAGATTTCAGCAATAAATGATCGTTATGTGAAACAACAAAAGAAGTCAAATCACTATGTTAGTAATGAAGATAGGAGGATTGCTTGCCTTTAAGTTTACAACAAGTGGGAAGTTCATCCATTGGTGAATTAATTGTCCTTAGCATTGTACAGTCATGCTCACATAATACTATCACAACACGTGCATCTAACTTACAAAATCTCCCCAGCAAGCAGTGTTGATACCTTTTTTTTTTTTTTTTTTTTTAACATATATATATATATATATATATATATATATATATATATATATATATATATATCATTATGCAGTTAAAAGATTAGGGCTATTACACGCAAACATTATGCCTACTGAAAATGAAAAGTTGCAGTAAAAATCTATTTGATTCACTAATGAAGGGAGGAGAATGCTCATCCCTTTTCAAGTTTTGTGTAAAAAGCTTAGCCCCAAAAGTACCAATATTATTCCGCATACCTAAACCAAGGTGTAATAATGCTTATATAAAGGGGAAAGTAAAAACCAAACTGAACCAATATTTTTAATTGATTCAGTTTGATTCTTCGGTGAAATTTAATTCTGTTTAGTTTTAATTTTAAAAATTTTAGTTTTTTTTTGTTTTTGATTGGATTTTTATATAAAAAATCAAAAAGATCAAATAAACTGAAATTATCAATAAATGAAACTAATTTAAATCAAATCAATTTAAAATATATGTAATTTAGTTAAATCGAATAAAATTAAATTCAAATTTTATAGATTCAATTATTTTCAATTTGTATGTATATGAAATTTGATTTAATTAATTCAATTTTTTAAAAATTTTGATTTCATTTAATTTTAAAAATATAAAATTCAGTTCAATTAATTTTGATAAATGTTCACCTCTAGTTATATACCTACTTAAATGGTTAATGTAACTATCAAGGATGGATAGGCTAATTGCTAGAGGAGTTTGCTTGCTTTTTTTTTTAAAAAAAAAAACATGTATAAAATAACATTTGAAATTAGAGATTAAGTTTAAGAGAATTTGCTTCTTTTTTTCTAAATTTATTTTCATGAGACAATCTTAAATTCAAAAAGTTATACGTAAGAAAATTTACTCTAAAACTATCTTCGAACTTGTTAAATTAAGAAAAGATTTTATTTTAATGTACATGAAAAATCGAAACAAAATTATTGAGTTCAACAAATTGTCAATATATTATATTAGAGATTAGATAATTCCCAATTGAAAGCCAATTTTAGTGTTTTGAGGCATAAATCATACATAATAAAATTAAAGTTATATCACAAAAAAGCTCAATTTTTTTTAAAAAAAATCTTTCCCACTATTACTTAATACTTTTAAAATAGTTGATAATATTTAAAATTGGATGAATCTTTTTTAATAGCGTGTTTTAAATAAAATTGAACTCTCAAATGACATTCAATTAATCACAAAAATATCAAATTAATATTGGATAATAGTGTTAAAAATTGCTTCTTTTTTTTTTTTTTTTTTTTGTGGATAGGCCTAAAATTAATATTCCATGCAAACATCTGCCCTGTACTTCATTTTTCATCAATGACAAATTGATTCTTTCTTGCATCCCAAAACGAGGATAGATCTCATCAAGATAAGAAAAGAAAAGTAGAAAAAAAAAAAAAGTGAAAAATTCAAAGCCGAAGAGGAGGGGAATAAAAAGCAAAAAAGAAGAAGAAGAAATTGCGAGGAAGCATTAATAAAGCAAAAGAAATGTGTCTTATGTCCCACCTCTTCAAACGCTCTCAAATCATCATCATTACATTGCCAATCCCCATAATCTCTTCTTAATTCTCCTCCTTTCTGCATTTTTCCTTTTTTCTTTCTTTCTTTTCTTTTACTTTGATTTCTTAGCGGCATCCCATTATTTATCAGAGATTTACAGCTGGTTTTCATTACATTATTATTATTATTATTATTAATTGTTTGCATTTAAAAAAAATAAATATAAATACACGAATGTGATGCCATCAAGCATACATGATAATTTACTTACGTTCTTAAAAACTGAAAATGTCACTAAAAATTAATTCAAGTAATTAAAGAAATTTACTATATTTTAATTTTTAAAATTTCATTATTTCAATTTTATGAATGAAAAATTTACATTATTTTAAAAAATATTCGATTATTGACAATTAACACATAAAGATGATAAATAATGCATCAAGTTAATTTGAATAGTGTATCTTAAAATAAATTGATTCAAAAATTCACTTATCATAAATATAAACATACACTTCAACATAATTAAAGCTCACAACGAGACTATCTATGATGGTCTTACACCAAATCTAGATGTAACCTGTAGAATAGCTCAACTTCAGTACTCAAGTTTGATCAATTATTTTAATCCGTTTATTTCCTTACCAATTAACAATGTTCCTAAAATTTTAGCACCTTCAATATGGATGCCTACCCCAAGGAATTGGACAAAATTTAATATGGACGAAAGACCGTCTTGAACATATAAATAAACGACATGAGATTGTCCCACATATTTCTCTTAGAAATGAATCATTTTAGTATGTACCCAATAATTTTTGAATTGTTAAATCAAATTAAAACTGACTAATATATATATATATTAGAGGAAAAAGAGCACAATACAAAGGCTGAAGAAGAATTTGAGCACTACTTAAGTTAATTATTATAGTAATTAGAATCACTAAATTAATAGTAAAACTATCATATCGAATAATAATAATCATTGATTATGTAATAACTTAAAATCTATAAAATATAATTCAAATTTAAATTTTAAATCAAGTATTATTTTATTAATTTAAATATCATTAATATAACTTAATATACATAAGATGTATTTATAACATTTAAATTGACTCAAAATATTATTTTTATATTAACTCATTTTTATAATTTTAATAACTAAAAATCTTAATATATTTTATATCATGTTCCATATTATGTATTTTATAATTAATTTAAAACATAAAATTATATAATTAATAAATATTACCATATATTTACATAATAATAACATTGTATAAATAATATGAAAATTCAATGTTACTATCAAAATTTCTATTTGGTACCGCAATATACAAGCCCTGTATTAATAGTTAAATCTTAATATTTTTGGATTAGATTGATTTTGGATCATATATTTTTTTTAAATTGAATCGGATTATCGGATCAATGTATATAAAGAGAATTAAGTTATTTTTTGGATTTCAAATAATGTCATTCATAATTAAAATTTTTTATAATTAGAATACTATGTTTTATTTTAAATAATTTCTAAATATTTTAATAATTTAAATAAGATCATTTTAGTCTATTTATGAGTTTTATTAAGATCAAATGAATTTAAATTAATTCATAAATTGAATTAAAATTCAATCAAATTTAATTAAAAAATTTTCACAATATTTCAAATTTTCTTTAGAGTTGATTGGAGTTGGGATAAATTTTATTGTTATAAAATTGTTAATCTCTGCATTGCTCATCTTAAAAAATTTCAGGAAAAAGACAATGTTGGAAGTTAGTGATTCCTCATTGTGTAAATAGGTGAGTGATCCCACATGAACTTGTCTGACATCTCTCTTTAGAAATGAATCATTCTGGAGTTTCTACATCATAAAATATGTATTTAGTAATTTTTAGATTATTAAATCAAATTAAAATAATTAAGATAAAAAAATATAAATTGGTTTTTAAAATAAAAAAATTATATTATAATCAATAATTAAAATTATATGTATATAAGATACTGAATACATACAAAAATTAGCTCTTAGAAGAAATTGTTTAATTTGAAGTAGCTTGAGCCCCTTAATTCTCTCACACATATATATTAGGTTTTCCTTCCATATATTGAAACATTACATGAGTGTGTGTGTGTGTGTGTGTCTATATATATATATAAATATAAATTAGGCTTCTTTTGTTGGATCACCTAAGGACACTTAAAAAAACTAAAAACGCATAGTGGAAAAAGAGCACAGTAGTTAGGTTCATTATTATTGGAATACAAAGGCCAAAGAAGAATTTGCACTAAATTAATAGTAAATTTATCAATACCGAATACTAATCATTCGACTTTTATATTAAATAATAATCACCATGAATCATATAATAATTTAAGATTTATAAAATGTAACTTAAATTTATGTTTTTATATTAAGTATTGTTTAATTAATTTAAATATCAATTAATATAATTTGATATATATAAAATGTATTCGTGGTATTTAAATTACTATTCAAAATATTCTTTTTATATTAATTTCATAATTTTATAATTAAAAACTTAATATTTTTATATCATATTTAATATTATATATTTATTTAAAATATAAAATTATATGACTAATAGTGCAGATTTGCATAAAAATATATAAGTAATATGAAAATTCAATGTTAATACCAAAATTTTGCTGTTTGGCACCATAATAAAATCCCTAAATTAATTAAAAGTCTTAATATTTTAATTACTCAGTTCAGAAGAGCAAATTTCACACAATAATAAATGAACAATAACGAGTATTTCAACTCAAAAATGTCGTAGTTAATAAAGAACGTACACACTTTTCTTTTTATTAATTAAGATTTTTTTTTTCTTGACGGAGTGAGCATTTATGAAACAATAGTATTAGTGCTATGCTTTCTTTGACTCGTCCTGAGAAGATCTTTTGTCTCAACGAATACACAGGAACTGGTTCAAAAACTAGTCCAAGACTTCTCTGTGTGAGATGATTTTATTGGTATATATAGTTTTTAAGAGTTAATTTTCTTTTGGGTGTTAGCAAGAAAAATTATATATTAAAAAAAAACCATCATACTCTAATCCTGCCTTACCGTACACATGGAATTAATTCAGTTTTTGACAAAAATTCTGCCCATTTGCTGTGCTGTGGGGTGGTTTCCTCGTCATCACATTTTCCTCACTATTTTGTTAAAAAAACATCTCTTATTTAAGTCTATATATAAAAAATAATATGCACATATTTTTGAATTTGATATAAAAATGAAAAGATTAATAAATTTATTGTGGATTATAATATCGACCCACATCCAATTAAAAATCATCCACTTATATTGATTCAAAAGAAATGAAGCCAAATCGGTATATTTTGTTAATTTGAGAAACATTGGATATATGACTTTAAGTATATATAATGATTGAAATATTAAAATGTGCATAAAAGATACGGAGGGATTTCAATGTGAACTTTACTTTATTTCAATCTGGCTAAATTTTTCCAGTATATTTCACTAGAGTATGAACTTCTTAGAGTACTTGTTGTACCATAATATTCATATTAGCTTTTAAGATGATGACACAAGACTCAGAAAATGGAAAAAGAAAATGTAGATTTGAGAAAATAATTAGATCAATTTGGACAATATATGAAATATAATTATAAACAAAGGTTAATTTATATTTCATATTTTGCCATTCATTTTGATCTTTCACATCTTCTAGGGATCAATTAATATTTTTTTCCTTTATACAATAAAAAGGGTCACCTACAAATAATGTTTTCTTCACAGGTTTTGTAATTTGCATTCCTTAAAAAAAAATGATGTATATTGTTCCTGTTTGAGGAAGCAATAGCAGACTGATTGGGTCACTTATTATTATACTTGAACAGTTCAACTATCACCAACACTTATCTCAAGTCCCAATTGATGAAAAATAGGATTAAGATTTGATGCTTTTTAGCCCTATACTTATGGATTCAACTATTTGTATTCCCCTTACAATTTATTGCATTATAAAAAACTTTTTTAAAAAATGTAAATAAATTATATCGAGAATCTCATTTATTTGCACTCTTCTACTAATAGTTGAAACCTATACTTATTTGACAAAATTTGATACCTTTCTTGTGGCCATAAGGCCAAATTAAACACTCTTTCAATGCTTATCCAGTATGAAATAAAATTATCACCCACACACACCTCATAACGACTCATGACCATATATATATATATATGTATGTAGTAACATAATCAGGTCATATATGTCTTAACTTATGCGAGAAGGAATCATAATGGAAAAATATAATGCAACAGAAAGACTATATTATCATATACCGATTGAAATACATAAACCATACTATAATTATTGAAATGAGTGAATTTTATCAATTTAATAATAGATTTCATCTGATTTAGTAACTATGAATGCGTAAAAAGCATAAAATAACACTTTATAAGCCTTGGCATAAAATTTACTATAAATTCCATTCATATAACAATACAAAATATTATCTATGTTGAATTCTCATATTATTTTTCCTTGTTGAGCTAAAGAAAAAAATGATGCTTGAAAGGGTAAAGGATTATCATAGGAAATGAACAATGGGGTCCCTTTTTAATATAATTACATTATCCAATTAAGCAATATGTATGTATATGTATAATTGGTTGGATAGTATCTTTCTAACCACGCTAGGTCCTAGGGGTTCGTCTATCCATCGAACTGTGACCAGAGCAATGATCGGCAAGGAAACCCAATACTTCTTTTTATTTGCTTAATATGCGTTTCTTCTTCTTCTCGGGCCATGGAATTTAAAGAATCAGGCATATAATCTTAGACCTTGGAAACTATTGTGGGCCAATTGTAGGCCAGTTTGAAATCAATTTAATATGAGCATGAGTTTTTTTTTTTAATTAAAAAAAAACAATGTTTGAAAGAAGGCTTCTACACTCTTTATAATTTGTGATGCGACTCTTATGGGAATTAGATCATCATCTCTTTTTTTTTTTTTTTGGGTCAAAAATTGATAGTTGTAAAAGCTAGAACCAATCTTGACCAAACCTTTAAAAGAGGGTTTAGCTTTAGAGCCATCAACAAAGCTAATGTATCTTCATTATTTATTTTATTCATCCATAAACTTATCAATTTACATTACCCTATAACAATAAAAAATAATAATTTTTTTTAAAAAATCATTTTTTACAAGCTGCCCACCATTAGTTTGAATTTTGAAAAAATGAAGGAGGGAGGGAACATCTTTAGCTGTTTAAGTGATTTAACTTAGGATTGGGATCAACAGAGTTTAAAAAGATATATAGTAATTACGAAAAAAAATTATTAGGTGTAAACTTGATTAAAACAAAAGTGATTTGGAGGGGCAAAGCACAAAAGTTAGATTCCTCTCTTAATTAAAATTAGGAATTAGGACTGAATATAGAGTCCAATTTTATATAGTCTTGGTGTGTGATTTAATTATGGAAATTGAGAAAACTTGAAAGGAAAGGTGGGCAGTGGGGGCTATGGGGTAGGTGTGAAACGGTGCAGCCTTTCCCCACCCTAACCCAACCCAACTATGACCAAATCAAGAATTTCTCTTAGCATTAAAATTCTTCCTTATTTTGTCAAAAAAGATAAAAACCTGATTAGCTCATCTATAATTTTAATCTCAAGTGGGAAATGGAAATCGCAGAATTTAGATACTTCATTCAATTCTCACCAAAATATGCAAAGCATTTGACTGCAAGGATAACAAGTTGGTGAGCTCTTTGGCATTTTATTTGCAATTAGAGCGATATGATGATGAAGACATCTTTATTTATTTCTACGAAAATTGATCTATGAGAATTTTTTTTTTTTTATTGAATTTAATTTATTTTATCAAATTTATATTTAATTATATAATTTTATGAGTTGGAATTTCAGTTATAATTTAATTAATTAACACATAATGCTATAAACATTTTGATTTTTCTTGTGATTGTTGTTTTTATTGTATGATAACAATCTTTCTGCTGATATGCATGTGGGCGCAATCAATCATTCTTTCATTCTTTTCTTTTTCTATCTTTGTTTTTCCCTTTTTATTTCTCAATATTTAGATTCACTTTAACCACTATATAATAAAATGCTACCTTATCTCAGTGTTAATTATTGCTGGTATATAAGATGATATATATCCAAATGGAAATTGAATTATTGCTAGTATTTAAGATGATAAATATCTAAATAGAAATTGAATTATTGAAGGATATGAAATGATAAATATCCAAATGAAAACATCTATCAAAAAATAATTCATTATACCAGATTTAGCATTTTGAATTATACATCAAGTTAATTAGGAAAAAAAATTACTCATAAAATAGTAATAATTATTATATTTAAATACGATTTAATTTTTTCTTAGTAAAGTATAATCATGCTTTATTTCATACATACACCAAGTGTAATTAAAAAAAAAAATCTACTCACTTATGATGTTGTAGGGATTGAAAATAGTCATAGATGAATTAACCTTAATTAAATAACATCAGAGGCTGCAATGAATTACATTTATTACAATATTTTGAGTAAAAAGGAAAAGAGGCAAGAAAAAGGATTAAAAACAAAACAGAATTTCATAAGGAAACAAGAGGCTCAATAGAAATACAGTTGCATGATGAACTGGAGCATATGGCATCATAATGGGCCCCATACTTTACTTTGAGAGTGGTCCATCAAGTCATTGGAATGGTTTGTGGGCCACCCCATTCTGTTGCCCAAAAGAGAAACCCAGACTGGAGGGTAGCCATGCCCTTTTGCCCTCAGGCGTCAATGGAAAAAGTGTTTGGAAACAATGTAAACTCCATCCTTACCTTGTCTCCCCTGTGAACCATTTTTTTTTTCCTCTCCCTTAAATGTCTCAAAATTTTTACAAAGGGATCATTAGCTACTAAGCAAATAATTAAGTGCATGCTGGTAAGTAATTAAGAAAAATATAGAAATTTAGAGATTTAAATCTTACCAATTCATACACAATAGAATTGAATCATAAACAAAAATTATTATATAAAAAAATTAAATTATTTCTCATACACTCGCTAGATATAATATGAATAAGTCCACTTCAAACACTTAAACTAATATTTTTTTGAAGCATCACTTAAAATAATATGAAAAAATGTAAAACTCTTTTTACTGTATCAACTAAAAAAAACCCAAGCATTACTAACAAAAATCTACTTATTTCTCTAGTATGTACAATGGTAATGGGTTACTTAATTCCCTGAAAAGCATGATATAACATTAAAAATTAAACCAAAAAAAAAAGAAACATTCTTTAATTTTCTTTGACTCAAGAATATAATATAAATTTTTTTTTATCCCATTTCTTCTGCATTTATGCAATATAAGTCTGGTTTGGGTGTCATTCCTATTCAGATGGCCTTTTCAAGTCCAATAAACAAAACTACTTGCCCGTCTGTTCTGCTATTCTCTGTTCTTCACGCTCTCTTGTTTCTTTCATAATAGTTCCCCATCTTCGCATCTAATAGCATTTTCTTTCTTTTGTCATCTTATTCTTTGCTTACTCTTTTTTATTTTAATCTTTTCCTCTTTTGTACATAGCATAGCAACCATCTATGGCTGCCAACAAGTTTGCAACCATCCTGCACAGGAGAAGCAACAAGTTCACCCTTATTCTAGTCTATGCAATGTTAGAATGGATTTTGATCATTCTTCTCCTCTTGAATTCCTTGTTTTCTTTTTTGATCATCAAGTTTGCTGATTACTTTGGCCTTAAAAGGCCCTGTCTATGGTGTTCAAGGCTTGATCACTTCTTGGAGCCTGATAAGTCCAAGAATTCTTATAGATCTCTTGTGTGTGATTCTCATGCCATGGAGATTTCTAAACTGGGTTATTGCTCGAATCATCGAAAACTAGCTGAATCCCAAGATATGTGTAAGGATTGCTCGTCCTCTCCACAGGCCGAATCGTGCAAGAAGTTTGCTTTTTTTCCATGGGTGAAGCAACTAGGAGTGGTCCAAGATTGTGCTGGTGATAAGGGAAATGAAAACGATGAGGTGAAACCAAAGTGTTCTTGTTGTGGTGTTAGCTTGGATACAAAATTCTGTTTTCCTGATGGTTACTTGATCAAGTCTTTTTGGGTCGATTCAGAGAATACCCAGAAAGGAAGTTTCGTCTTGGAAGCAGAAGTTGAAGAAGAAAAAGAAAAAGAAAAAGATCTTTCTGACGGAAAAAGATCAGGTTTTGTGTGTGATCGATGTGGGGAAGAACAGGGGATTGGTGAAAACAGGGGAGTGGAGGGGGAAAACAGAGATGAGAAAGCGGACGAGAGTTTTTCATGTTTTGTTTCTAGCTTTGATTGCAAGGAAATGGTTGGTGATCAAATAGATGAAGTGGATGTATGTATGGAAAAAGGGCAAGAATCAGCCAAGAATGATGATTTGAATGTGGAAATTGATGATCCCTCTTGTGATCAGGTAGAGGTTGTTCAAGCTGGTAGCAGTAGAGATATTTCAACTGAAATTCAACCTCGGCATCTTGAGTTTTACATTGATCAAGATGATTGTCACTTAATTCCAGTTGAATTCATGAGTTCTAATTCAATGAGGAAGCAAATTCCAGACAGGAATGGGAGGGGAGAGGAGGAGCATTGTGGCGGTAATGAAGATTTTATATTGGAGTTTGATAAGCATGTTGGTACTCAATATGATTTGGTTGTGGAAGACAGGAATAGTTTAGAAGAGAAACTACCACTTCTTCCCATTCCAGAATGTGAGGAGGAAACCATGATTGCAGAGCTTGAATCATTGGAATTTAACGAGGATCAGAGTTCCTCAGGAATACTTGCAGACTTTGAGTTGGTGAAGGAGCTTGAATTATTGGAATTTAAAGAGGATCAGAGTTCCTCAGGAATACTTGCTGACTTTGAGTTGGTGAAGGAGGACTTCGAACAACTTGGCATTGCTCAACCGATGCCAAACCCTACTAGCAATGGCGATGATGTTCAAGAAGGTCCTGAAGTTGTTGGCCAGGATGTGGAATTGGACAACAATCAAGGTAATTGTTTGGTTTTATTTAGCTTAAGTTTTGTTCAATGCTAAAATTTTTGAATTCAGATTTCTAATGCTAATGAAGTCGATGATATGGGGCAGTATCTGATGAAGTACCTCAGATGCAAAGTGATGAAATTGAAGCAGAAGTATCAATAGGGACTGAGATTCCTGATCACGAGCCAATTGAAGATTTTCAAGATCAAGAAGTTCCTCCTTCATGTTCGTTCATACCTGAAGATCCTTCAACAAGCAATTATAATTATCATGCCTATGATGATAATGGTAAGCCTTAATTTCTTATATTACCATTTTCTTATACTTGTTAATAGAATTTGAATTCATAAGTTGAGCTTAATCTTGCACGTCATTAGGTTATAGGCATGGTGATGAAGATGTAGTAGAATTTAGGACCATTACAGTTGAGACAACTGAGCCAGTGACAAACACGCATTTACCGATGTGTTCAGAAATCAATGACATTGAGGAAGATAAGGTTCCTGATACGCCAACTTCTGTCGATAGTCTGCATCATTTACACAAGAAAATGCTATTTCTAGAAAAAAGGGAATCCAGCACAGAAGAGTCTTTGGATGGAAGTGTGATTAGTGACATTGAAGCAGGCGATGGAGTTTTAGTTGTCGAGAAGTTAAAATCAGCTTTGAGAAATGAAAGAAAGGCTTTAAATGCTTTATATGCAGAATTAGAAGAAGAGAGAAGTGCTTCTGCAGTGGCTGCCAACCAGACAATGGCAATGATAAATAGGCTTCAAGAAGAAAAGGCTGCAATGCAGATGGAAGCTTTGCAGTATCAAAGAAT
>CATIWR010417825.1:0-23630 GCA_949677035.1 Omphalea diandra | reverse complement strand
GATTTTGCAAGATGTCGAGATGATATGAAATTCACTTCGGGTTATATTTTTATGCTTGCTGGTAGTGCTATTTCATGAAAAAGTGTTAAACAAACACTTACAACTTCTTATACTATGCAAGCTGAGTTTGTTGCTTGTTATGGTGCTAGTACACAAGCTATATCGTTAAAGAATTTTATTTCTGGTTTGCTTGTGGTTGATTCTATTGCTAGACCACTTCGAATCTATTGTGATAATAATGTTATTGTGTTCTTCTCTAAGAACAATAAAAGTTCAAGTGGTTCTAAGCATATGAAGATTAAATATCTTGTAGCCAGAGACTTAGTAAAGAAATGAGACATTGAGATTCAGTAAGTTAGTACTGATTTGATATTAGTTGATCCTCTAACCAAAGGACTTAGGCCCATAGTTTTCAAAAAACATATTTGCGATATGGGTATTATGAAGTTTTTTGATATGTTTGGTTAGTGAGAGTTTTTTATGCTTGTAATTGAACGTTCAAGTTAAATAATTTTGCTACATTGCTTATTCATATTTATTTATATGGGTTGAGTGCTTTTGTAGTTGTTTGTTTTGCATATGTGCACATTTTATATATATAGCATGCTATGAGTTGTGGTTAATATGTTTAAGACTGGTGTGATTATCTTAAGCAGAGCTGGTTTCCAGTTGTGTTTCTGGAAACAAATGCTAAGGTATTGTGGTTAATATGCTTAAGACTGGTGTGATTATCTTAAACAGAACTGGTTTCCAATTGTGTTTATGGAAACAAAGGCTAAGGCATTGTGAGTGTATTTCCAAATGAAAATAACAGCCTTATTGTGAAGTCTTGTGAATTTTTCTTACTTGTTTGAGGATGTGTGAAAGAGAAATGTTTGAAGGACTGACAAGAAAATAGTGTATTGATCACATGTGGGCACCATTTTCTTGCTACAATACTATATCGGAATCCAGGTAGATTAAGTTGTCAATATTTGTGACTGTGGATTGATACTATATCAATAAGGGGCATAACTACTGCTATGATCTGATATTGATAATTTAATGTGGACAAAATTGTGTTTGAGGTATCACTTTATCAATAAACTATATGTTTTCTAAAAATTGTGTGGTCACACTTGAGTTTAAAGTATTCAGTCCGAGAGTCGTTTTCAAAAATGTTTTCTTTCATAAAACATGAAAACACTATAATTAATATTGCCAAAGTGGGAGAATATTGAAATTTTTTATGTGGGCTAATATTAATTATGGGTTGGTTTTATTATTTATAAAACGGACTGAATAATATAGTTTATTGATTTGGGGTAAACTCAATTAAAATATGATCAATTGAGTTATGGGTTTGTGACACCTTTTGTGGGCTGATATGGAAGACGGTCAGTGTAGATCTATTAACATAGACCTGTGATGGGTGAGCCTATTAAAATCTATTATAAATAGGCTAAGTCCCCTCTTCTGACTTCATAATGTTTGACAACCCTAGTTGTTACATCCATTGTAGTCATCTTGTGAGAAGGTCAAGGAGAGGAAGACTTAGCTCCATTTTTCAACTCTTCTGACCTGTTATCCGAGTGTTTTATTTTCAGTGATCGAAATAATGACACATAACGATTTGGGATCCAACGCATAAAGAAGTATGCAACTTGTTTCCGCTTTCAGATTTACTGCGCAAACAGATAAGTAATTTTGCTTACGTTTAATCATGAATGGTGTTTTGAATTCACGTACTAGATCTTGAATAAATTTCTATCATATTAAACCCTCAGATCTTAGTGAGCAATTTCGCGTTGCTCTACTTGTAACGGAATAAGGACGGTATGCCATCATCCTCTGTGTTGCATGGGAGAAATCAAAAATCACTTTAATTATTCTCTCTTCCTCTCCGATCTTTCGCTTGCCTGATTTACAGATATAAATCACAAGGAAATATAGGTAGTTTCCAACACCACTAATAATTGAATTTCCGACTCGAAAGTTTATACTGTCGTGGCCACTGATCAAAGAGCGGTTGGTATACTGTTTCCACATGGACGGTGTGGATTGGTTTAGAAATTTCCATAGAGCTTTTATGCTAACTAATGGTACAAGGAGATGAGGTAAGTTCAAAACTAGAAAGGGGCGAATTTTGTCGTTCCACCACCTGTGCCTTTATCACCTTCATTGGGCTAGCTTGCAAAAATTAGGCCTGTTCTGGCCCAATAACCCCTTCCGTAGGAAATTTAAAACCCAGCCATTGCACAAACTCCCATAAAAGTGTATTTTTTAAAGTTCTTGGCCAAGCAACGGCTATATTTCTTCTATTCAAAATTCCCCTGCTAACGGTCCGGCTTTAGTTGTAGAAAGAAGAGGAAGAGCGGCAGCAAAGCGATGGAAGACACTCAAATACAAGGATTGGATCCCGAATCGCAGTTTCTTGCTTCAAAACAAGAAACAGGGTACGAATGGGAACTGTTCAAGGAAAACGTAAGGCCCTTAAAGAGAGGGCGTAAAGTTGGGCTCTTGAATCACGCCCTCAAATCCCACACCCATAATCTACTCAAGAAGTCTCTCCTTGACACTCGAAGGTCCTTCTTCTTCTTCTTGTTTTATCTAATTTTATGTCATCTTTCTTTCTAATTTTTGTTTTGCTTTTTTGCGGTGGGTTTAGGAGGTTGATTGAGGCAATTGATGAGTATAGAGGGGATGATCCTCTCCAGCCATGGCTCGAGTAATTGCTAGCTCTGATTCTTTTTTTATTATTTCATTTCTTCTTTTTAGTATTGGTATCTGAATTTGTTTACCTGAGCGCTGCTTTTTTAAAATTTTTTTTTTTATTTCAAGGTGTATTAAATGGGTCCAGGAGTCATTTCCTCCTGGTGGAGATTGTTCAGGACTAATAGTCATATATGAACAATGTGTGCGTGCCTTTTGGCATTCCGACCGCTACAAGGATGACCCTCGCTACCTCAAAGTGTGGCTGGAATATGTAGGTTCTTTCTTTCTTTTTCTTTTTTTTGGGCACAAAATCTCCCCCTTCATCTGCATAATCTTAATATTCCTTTACTTACACATTGTTTGGTGTAATTTCATGAATAAATTTCATTAGAAACAGTCATTTGTAAGTGAATTTTCATGTTTGGTTTAACTATAAAATCCATTTTGAATTTGTAGCGTTATTAGGATGCCTTCAAATTTGTAGCTTTAATAACTTATATCTCTTTATTTGTTTAAAATTCATTTGTAAATCTTATCAATTTTGATTGACTTTGACTCCAGCATAAAATTAAAAATTTAGAATTCTGATGATTTCTTTGGCATACCAAATATGACAGTTGTTGATTTATAAATGAATTTCATAAATTATATATGAAATTCATTTATACCAAACACACTATTACTCGTGATTCTTATTTGTTGAATTTTTCTTATTTACATTGAATGGTGTTTCCAGGCTGAAAACTGTATTGATGCCGAAGTGATCTACAATTTTCTTAATGCAAATGAAATTGGAAAGTCACACTCTGGATACTACCTGGCATACGCTTTGCACTTGGAGTCCAAGTCTAAGGTGAAGGCTGCTAATGACATATTCAATCTTGGCATATCTAGGTTAGTCTCTCTCCTATGAGACTGCTGCTTGGCTGCTGTAGTTAATTTTTCCTGTTGCGAATTTCGGACAAGAATTGATGCTGCTCTAGTACAATTTATCTGATTGATGTTTCAATTTTTTACAGGGAGGCTCAACCGATAGAAAAATTAAAGGATGCCTACAAGAAATTTCTCATTAGATCAATGAGAAGACCAAATGTTGTAGAGGTATGCAACTCTATTTAAGTTTGTGATTAACAATTTTCATGTGATTGACTTTTCGTTCTGTTCTGTTTGCACTTGTAGGAGTCCGGAGAAAATCACTTGCCAGCCAGAAGCTTTGGGACTGTGTTGTCCAATGCTGAATATAGTAAGTCTTTAATGATGCTTCCGCCGTCTCATGTTTCTATATGCTAAAAAACTGTTTGTCATCTTCTAGGGAGGCAAAATATGGAGAGCTCCGACATTGCAAAAAACAAACTGAAACGAGACAGGTAAACATATGGGACGCTAAGGTTCATTAGAATTGCCCTTGCAAAAGATTCAAGAAAACTGCATAATTATGGGAATAGTGAAAAAATATAACTAACTGTGCTAAATCAAACATGAGATAATAGATTCAGTTCAGGACTGCATTAGGTGACAAATTGAATGCATTTTTGCACTTTGGATTGAATTGTCTATTGGATTCCGAGTTGGGTTGAAAGAGAACAGGTAGAAAATATGGGAGTGTTGTCAACACATCCTGAGCAGCGAAATTTTTGTAAATTATAGTGGTTGTGAAGCTAAGTTCATATTATGTCCAAAGTTGCATGTTTCCAATGGCGTAGTGGTCATGAGGAATGGCTGCCACACATGAATGCTAATATGTTGATTCATTCTGTTTTTTGCAACTCCTAATCTTTTCATTTATTGAAGATTCTATCCCTATAGCACATAAAGTTGTACCTAAATCCTGGTTAAATCAATTTAACAATACCTCCATGAGATGAAATCACACGATATGTAATATATGCACAACTTGGGTATTATTGAACAGTTATTATTAGGAAAGTTGGATCAACATTATGACATATTTCTGTCCTCGCTCTTTGTTGATTTTATAGGGCTCAAAAGGCTCCCCTTTCTATTTATAAAGACTCAAATGCTGTCATCATGCCCGGATCTCAACCTAGCAAGTCAAAAACAGATTTCAGTCCTTGGAACAGTCTTGGAGCTCGAGCTGAGAGAAACAAAGAAAATAATGCAATACCTGCTAAGTGGACAACTTATAAGGTGCCTTTTTCTCTAAAATATAATTTCTCACTTCCAATTCTCACTACTAGCATACAGTTTTTCCATGGCTTTACATAAAATTCCTGACCTTAAGATTATGGCTTGTTTCAGGTTCCACAAAGACCTGGGCCTAGAACTGGAGGAGCGACTGCAAGTACCTGTATTGAAGTATTTATTGACGAGGAATGTGTGAAGTGAGTAATTCTATATTTCCTTGAGAATATGTGGCACTTTCTACTTGATGGATATGTTTTATTATTAGTGATGATCATATCAGAAATCAGACTGATAAGTCTGCTCTTCAGCATGTAAACATCATAAGCTTCTTGTCGACGTATCTGTTACTAACTTCTCGTGGAATTCATTACCAGATCGGGTGCGTCCCGTGGAGGGGGTGGTAAGTCTTCAACTTTGCAGCTCATACAGGGGAACGGTCTAGACATGAAAAGGTAAGTGGGTAGCTGCAGCTTATATACTATTTTCAGTGTCAACAATTGCACTAATAAGTGACCTATTCTCTCATGTTTGGGTGTGCAGGGAGACAGAGTTATTGAGAGAGAACCCGTTGCGCAATTTCCCCCCAAGCAGCCTTCCTAGATGATTAATTTGTTCACTACTTTTCTTGAAATGTTGTATGATCTCTGGAATGGATCAGCTTTTATCTCTAAAACCTGATCCGTGTCTACCAATTCATTTGTTTTAGATTGATTGCGTGGTTTTGTTTCAATGGAGCTTCTGATTCTGAAATAATTGATTTGTTTGAGAAAAGCATCACTGCTCCTTAATTAAGGATTTTTCTTTTGTGATATATCTGGCATTAGTGGCATGATTTTGAGAATCATGGCAGTCTCATTCAAATCCGCACTATTTTATGCCACAATGAGATTAATTTATAGAAATATGAACCAGGAATTTCGTTGTATTAAGTTGCATTTTATTTAATTCCATATCATCGCAAACACAGAATTAGACCTCTAGTTCCATATCTGGCCATAATTTTAACATCATTAGACCTCTAGTTGTTTGCGGACTTGAGAGAGACGAGAAATTAAATTATTTGACAATGACTTCAACAATTAGGTACAAAGACCAAATTGGTTCCTGAATTGTTTTAAAAGGTTGAATTAAAGATAAAATTAACTATTTGATTAGTGTAAGGCATAACTCTTATTTTAAAATTATATAAAGACAAATTAATCAAAAATTAAATGTGTAAGACACACCAATATATAAGTACAAGAGTTAACTAAAAATAGAAAAAATTAATCTTAAAAAATAAAAAACATTGGTAATAAACAAAAATTTTCAGAAATTGTCTTATCCTTTATTTTTTTCCCTATGTTCCCTTTTTTTAAATTTTCCTTCGCACAAAGCCCAAGCCCATCTACTATAAAAAAAACTAAGATGGTATTAGATAAAATTAAAAATTAAATATTAAAAATTTGTGAGTTAAATTTTAAGTATTAAATGATTTAAATATTTAAAATTTTTAACTGAACAGTTGCTAGATAGGAACTAAAAATTAGGTGGTAATTTAATTAATTTACTTGATAATTATAATTGTTAGAATATTTAAAAGTATTAAGTGATAATTTTATCCTAATCATATTAATCCAATATTTTTATAAAATAAAAAAGTATTTAATATTATTTAAATAATTAAAACATTTTAAGTAGAATTTTGATATAGTTCTAAATTAATGAAAACACAAATTAATATATTAAACTAAAATCACAATAATTCTCAATATAATACGAAGAGCATGAGTTAATATAAATACTAGAAAAAGTAAAATTTAAAGGTGTATTTTTTGTTGAGATCTTATAGGGATATGTATATCTTCATAGTTATGAATAATACATATAGAGAAAGAGTTTATTTTTAAAAAATAATATGTTGATTTTTTAATGATATATAGGTCATATTGATAAAAATATTTAAGTATATGTTGGCTGAGTTTATTAAATGATAATTGTAAGTTCAAAATTTTATAATAAATAAAAAAATATCAAACAAGTTTAAAAATAAATAAATACTTCAAATTTTAATAATTTTAAGTACTAAATCAAATTATCAATAACCCCTAAATCTAAATCCAATTGCTAGTCCCAACAAAAATCAATCATTAGTATTAAAATATCATCACTTCAATCAAGCCTAAACTCAACCATTACCCCAACAAAAATAAACTGCTATTATCAAAACATTATTACTAATGTCGTGTTTAGTTATATTTAAAATAAAAAAAAATAGAATTTTATTCTTAAAATGGAGGTTTTATGATTCTATATTTTAGTTTTGTAAATCTATGGAAGAGAAATTAGAATCTTATTTAAGTTTGATATGTTTCAATACATAAAAAATAGAACTCAAATATTGATAAAATCATCGTAATTATTAATGCATTGAACATTGTCATAATTATCCTACATTAAGAACTTTACATTTTTTAAGAGAAAATAAAATTTATATTTAAAAAAAAAGGATTAATTTTTAACTGTTTTTTACTTGTTATTTTATAAAATATAGTAAAATTATTATAAATACATGTATAATTTGTAATGCCAATAAATCTTAATAACCGATAATTTCTTAATTTTATTTTATTTAATACGTATTAAATAATTTTAATTATAGAAAAAATTGAAATATGCAACTAAATTATATTCTATTAAAATACTCAAAATGTCAATATATTAATTTTTTCACACAGGAATTAAAAAATAACCTAGTAAGAAATCCTATAATATTTAGTAAATATATTTATATAAAGTGATAATAAAATATTATTTTAATATATCAAATTTATCAATTTATAATATATATGATTTATTTAATAATTTTAATAAAATAAATATTTTCTATTACTAAATAGTTAAGTAAATGCTTTCAAAATTAAAAATATAAACATAACATTTAAAATTATTCTTTAAAAAAACATTTAAAAGTTAAATAAAATCTATGCAGAGCATAGCTTTTTTTTTTTTTTGACTAAAAAATCTATGCAAAGCACTTGAATTAGACAAGAGTGTTTCTTTTTAGCCATTTTGGAGGGGAAATGCATTAGAGATGGCAAAAACTATGTGTTTCTAATTGTAGAAGGAGGTATTATAAGTATATAATTATTAAAACCGCTAGAAAATAGCATCTTAATATTAACAAAATTTAAATAATTAGTATCCTATAACACTAAGATATTTTATTTCAATTCCTAAATAGTTGATCTAAAATAATTACCAAACTTAAAATTGGAATAAAAATTCTAAACCCATTCTAATCCATGATCAACTAAAGAGTCAACATGACAAGAGACATCATTAATCAAAACGAATGTATAATACAATAAAAGACGAAAGTTTGCATGCACATAAAAAAAGCCAATAATAAGAATTAACACAACTCTTCAGTAAGTCAAACCATACATGTAATTTTTTTTTATTTATTTTTGATAAATAACCACACTTATATTTTTAATTTGCCCATCAGTAATCAAACAAATATATATTTATTTACATTAAATCATATGCACACATTTTAAATAATTATCCAACATATTGTGATTGTTTTTAACTTATAAAATTATACTATATTCATTTATAAGTATATTTTTATGGTTTTGTGGTTTTATTCAATTTTAAAAGATGATTAAATTGTATTTTATAAATTTTATATTATATTATTGTTAATTATTTTTAAAAAATATTTCATATTATCATAAAGTATTTTAATTAATTTCAATCAAGGAAGAATCATTCACTTTTTAAATAATTAAAATGATAGATTTAATATTATAATAATGTCAAATATATATTGAATCAATTTATTATAAGTATTATTTAGAATAATTAATTTCAATTTTTATAAAAGAAATATAATAATGAATTAAATAAAACAAACAATCATGTGCAATGCACGTACTACAATAACTAGTATATATATAAAAGGATGGTTGAGGAGAAAAACTTTGAATCCACTAAAATATTTTTAATTTAAAGATTAATTTAGGTAAATAGAAAGTTTGTAGATAAATTTGTTTTTAAATAGAAGAAATAGTGTCCAATAACCTAAGTATTTTAAATGCTATAAAATTTAAATTAATAATTCAGGTATTAAAGGTTAATTTAAATAAATTTATAATTAGATTTTATGTAGGTGGTTCAAAAAAGGTAAAATTCAATAAACTTTTTGGAGGTCTAATTGTTAATACTTAACATAACACACTTCTCACAAAATGGTGTTATTTCATTTTATACATTTAATTAACTTAAAAATTGATTAAAATATTCTTAATTTAAAAGTTAATTTAGTTAAAACAAATTATAATTAAATTTTATTTAGATGATTCAAACATAGTGACATTAAATAAATTTTTTGAAATTTTAATTAAATATAAAGATAGAAAAAATATTAAATTTTGAAAATATTTAAAAAATCTACATTTAATATTATAATTTAGAAAATAAAAATAATACACAATTTCATGTACAAAATATGTGGTGAAATAACTAGTAGAAATATAAGCATGAATGACAGTACATTTTTTGAATGCATTGAAAGACCCCTTAATTTAAAGGTTAATTTAGGTATTTTATGTATTAACTAAATTTTGAAATATAAAATAAAAAATAAAACACGTGGACATAAATGAGTTCAAAATAGAAAATTAATGAATTTATTTTTGAATAAAAAAAGTTCACATGCACATAAAAAGAGCAACTATAAGAGTTAACACTGTTATTTAGTAAATCAAAATCACACTCATGTTTTTTTTTATTTATCTTACACATGCTTTTAATTTGCTCATTAGTAATCAAATTAACATATAGTATTGACGTGTAAAATAAACATATAGCAATACTTTCATCCACACCAAATCATATACATAAATTTTCAACATATTGTGATTGCTTTTTAACTTATAAAGTTATACTATATTTATTTATAAATATAGTTTTATATTTTGTATTTTTTATTGTCTTTATTCAATCTTATAAAAATGATTAAATTTTATTTTTATTAATTTTATATCATATTATTATGAATTATTTTTTAAATATTTTATATTATCATAAAAATATTTTTAATTAAATTCCATCAAAGATGAATTGTTGACTTTTTAAATAATTAAAATGATAGATTTAATATTATAATAACATCAAATATATATTAAATTTGATTTATATTTAAAATAATTAATTGATATATAATAATAAATAAATAAGATGCGTGCTACAGTATATATATATATATATATATATATATGAAGTTGGACATAATATTAAAAAAAATGAAAGAAAAAAGACAGTTTCCTCGTATTTTCCACATCGAAAGTCATTGTCCACTAAGACTGTTTGTATTGGTCGGGTGATGACATTGCAAGGTCCCATAGAAGTAAGGATCCTGTGTTACTCGATGAAGTTAGGATTGGTGCAACACCATTATAATCTACCGCGATGTGGTAGAAGCAGATGAGATTATGGGCGTGGGGATTTCGATTACTGACACGTGACGGTTGATTGTCAAAGTAAAAGCGTGTCATTCTCACGTTTCCTTATCCTCGAAGAAACCGAGTATGCCTCCGCCAGCGCAGCGACCATCGCCTATATTATGTACAACATAACGTCTGATTCGTTCAATTTGTTTTGGGTTTTTTTTTTTTGTTTGTACATAACAATAAGTAGTAGTTTAATTTAATCTTCAACCATGGCGGACAGAGAATTTCAAGAGGATGACATCCTCCGGGAAGTGAATTTCGACGAGCAGGGGCAATTTGATTGGGAGAATATGTTTGATAGATCACCACCAGCTGTGCTCACGGAATCATCGCCTCCTGATAATTTTCCTGACTCGGTATCTTCGTGGATCGGGCATCTCGAGAACGTTTTATTGAATGACGATGACGAATTGGTTGCTGGAGAGGCAACTCAGCAGTTTCCTGACGATTTTTTGGCTGATATTCTTGTTGATTCTCCTGCCGCTGAACTCGTCGATGCTTCCACGGACAAGGACTCCAGCGGCTCCGATAATGTAAACGCTGTCGTTTTAGAGAATACGTTAGTGTTTAATGGAGCTGAGGTCGAAAACGACGTTGAAAATCCCGATGATCCCATCTCTAAGAAAAGGAGAAGGTACCTCTAATTTTTTTTTATTTTCCCTTTGAACCCCAAATCAGTAGAGGTTTTTCTGTAGTTTATATGGAAAAAATTGACTCTGTTCATGTGATTGAATGTTTGATTTCTTTCTTTGGGTTATCAGTTAGAGGTATGTTCTTTGTCCAGAATGATTAGATGGTGTAATTTAAACGTTGCGGACGTTTATATATCCTGATCGTGGATGATGATGATTATATTTGCACTTGGTGTGGTGCATTCATTGCCCTGGTTCTTTTTTGTTCTATTCTATTGGTGGGAAGCGAATCAATTTGCTGAAGCCTCACTTTTTAATTATCCGCTCCGGGGATATAAGGGTCATGGGGATAGTGATCATTCCTTTTTGTGAGTTTTCACCAAGATTTGTTTGTTGTTTGTTGGTCTGAGAATTTTTATGATGAAATTTGATCTCTGTTTCGACAAATTATTTGAAGCAAAAAGAAAAAAAAATAAAAATAAAGGAACTATGCATTGATCTCTGAGAAAGATGATGTTACTTTTGTATCTGTTCTGGGCAATATTCTGTAGTTGTTTATAATAATTTGTGTGATGACTTTCCAGGCAGTTGAGAAATAGGGATGCAGCTGTAAGATCAAGGGAGAGGAAGAAGATATATGTGAAGGATCTGGAAATGAAGAGTAGGTATTTGGAAGGGGAATGCAGAAGACTGGACCGGTTACTTCAGTGTTTTATTGCAGAGAATCAAGCTCTACGTCTTAGTATGCAGAAGGGCAATGCATTTGGTGTTACCTCAGCCAAGCAGGAGTCTGCTGTGCTCTTGTTGGGTATGTGTCAAAAACTTTCTTGTCCTCTTTCACGTATAACATCATCCTAGTTTGTAGAGAGAAAGTGTGTTGTTTTTTCAGAAAATGAAATGGGCATCAAGTTTGCCAAAAGAAAACATAAAAGATGTCTTTCTTAGCTGAATAAGTTTCTCCTACCTGCAAAGACCTTTACGACTTTAACAAATATCATGAACTTTGCACCAATGAGCCCTCTCCCTCTCTCTTCTTGTTCTCTAAAATAATAAATAAATAATTTATTAACATATACTATTAAGCTAGAAAGCTCTTCAATTGGCAACTTGTGGCCAATATGCTTCTTCTTCCAGATGATATAGATGCTCAAACTAGGCTTATGAGTTCATTGGACCTTGATAGCAGCTAATTTAATGGTTCTATATATTGTTGCTCAGCATTAGACAGTGGCTTGCAGGTTATGTGTTTAATGGCTTAATGTTTCGCTGCCTTGATTAGTGTGCTTGTATTTGGTTGCTTTGCAGAATCCCTGCTGTTGGGTTCCCTGCTTTGGTTCCTGGGCATCATTTGCCTCTTCAATCCGCCCGCACTGCCACAGTCAACTCTGGTGGTGGTTCCACTGGAAAACGTGGAAAAGAAAGTTCCAGAAAGAGGAGCAGAAAGTAAGATGTTTGCATCCTTGGTGATGCAATCTTTTGTGAACAGTAGGAGATGCAAAGCTTCAAGGACAAGAATGAAACCCGGATCCATTTTTGTAGGAGTCTTGGTGCCAGGCATTACGCTTTAGTCTTTCGTGCTTCATTTGGTCTTCTCCTTAGATCTCGTTGGAATAGGAAGGTCTTATAGAGAAACAAAAATGCTAGTGGATTGTTTTGATTTGTTAAAGCAGCAACATTGTTTCCCCAGCACCTGACTATTTGAATGTAAATCTTTTGATCTTGTACTTCGTTTTTGTTTTTTTGAACTGTGATTAATTTTTAATAATTTTTAACCTTTAAATGTTAGATTATATTTCCTTATTATTAGTAAATCTAGTTTGATATCTCAGACTCCTTCCGATTTCTCCCCTTATGTCCATTCTTTTCCGATGCTACTCTCCCTTTCCGTCCATTCTTTCCGATGCTACTCAGCCTTCTGTAGTGTTGAGGTGACACAGGTATCCCACCTCTGATGATGTGGGGCTAATCAGTGAACTGCAGAGAGGAATACAATAATAGTTAGAGGTTTTTGACAAAAATTGAGTGGTCGGACTTTTGGCATCCAACGGCAATAGCAATATGTGTAAATTGAGTTTGTGCTTGCCTGAATTCCAAGCAAACAAGATGTATAGGGAATATGGCCACGTCTAATGCGAAGGAAGAGGAAGGTGGCCCATGACTGTAACTTCCATATGACCTGCTTGCGGGTGTGACAAAGTCCACGTAATAATATTCGAAAGAGCATGCCTGATTAAAGTAGATATTCGACCTGAGATCATCAGATTCTAGATGAAGATATCAAGGGCAATTACGTGATTATGAGAATAACTGCGGTGGCTACATCGTAATAAACCACAGAAAGCAAGGCGAAATGTGACCAAGAAGACCAAAACTGGTGCGCTGGCTGTATCGCTGGGTCATTTGTTTTTCTTTCCGCTTCGCTCCCCCTCCCCCCATATAAAAATGGTCTTTTGAAGGTAAAGCAGTCTCAGACTCACTACCTGCTGATTCTATACTCACACAACAAACACACACCAAATCTACGACTGCGCCATGGATTCCGATTTCGGCATTCCCAGAGAACTTTCTGAACTTCAGAAACTCCGATCTCATTATGAGCCAGAGCTCCCTCCCTGCCTTCAGGTCTCTCTCTCTCTCTTCTTCGATTCTTATACCCTTTTCTCCTCTTCTATTCGCCATGTCCTACCTTCTCTATTGTGCTGATGAATTTACGCATAAGTGAAGTTTTCATTTTCTTTTCTCATTTTTCTTCGTTTGAAAAGATGTTGAGATTTTTCTCCTTTCGAAATTTCGACGAAAAATTGATCATTTTCAATGTTATTAGGTATTGGCTGCTAAGATCTACTTACATCCGCAGATATAGGCCGGTTGATATGAATAGATCTTTTGTTTGTTGCTGATTGTGTTTTCGATGACTTCTTTCTGCTTTCTGAATGGACTTTAAAGTGTTGATAAATACTTAATTTGATTCAATTAACTTTAGGATATGTGATTATTTTATGGTGTGTATAATGCCATTGTGCAGGGAACTACTGTGAGGGTAGAATTAGGCGATGCTACTACGGCTGCTGATCCAGCTGGTGCCCACACCATCAGCCGATCCTTTCCCCACACTTATGGTCAGCCTTTGGCTCACTTTCTTAGGGCAACTGCTGCAGTTCCTGATGCTCGCATCATTTCTGAGCATCCAGCAATGAGGTGTGCCAGATCATATTCCTTTATCCAGTGCGAATTGATGTATATGTGAATTTATCAAAAAAACTAAATGTTGTGTTTGTGTTGATACTGAAATTCATGGCAGCATGGGGTTTTTTCATGCAATAAAGAAAGAATGCTGTTCTGTTATATCTGTTATGTTGCAAAATCTCCTACAACGCTATTTGCTTACATCTAAACAGGGTGGGAATAGTCTTTTGCGGGAGACAATCTCCTGGAGGCCACAATGTCATATGGGGCCTTCACAGTGCTCTTAAAATCCACAATCCTAACAGTGTTTTACTTGGATTTCTAGGTAATCAGCAGTATGTCCTTCTGTTTTTACTTTTTAAGGTGTGGCTCTTTGGTTTAGCATTGCTACACATGATTGTGAAGCACTCATCTTTGGAAAAAAAATCTGTTGGTTTGTCTTGAAATTTTTTTTTTTTTTGATTAGTTATCAATAAAAAATGAATCAGTTTATATTGCTGTGTCTAACACAAAGGAAACTTTTTCGCTTTGCATTTTTTTGGGTCAATCAACCAAAATAGTATATTGCATAAACTGTTTATATACAGACGCCAAAACAGGACTATAATTCAAATTCCACCACCTTTGCTATACAATTTTATGCTAACAATATTCCTAATTTGACCAAACAAAGACTCAATGGATATAGTTTCTGTTTGAAAACTATATCATTTCTGGCTAACTAAACATTGTATACAATAGTATTAAATACAGCCTACACTTGATATTGGTACTGTTTTTGCCTTCAGCCCTTGTACTGAATGACCAGACTTCTCTAGTCCAAGATAAAGGATGACTTCTGGTGTTTAGTTCCTGCAGCACTTTATCCAGGCCTGTTTTGTATAGCAACACTCAAAAAACAAGTTTTTGAAAGATTCCACATAATGCTACACCAACAGCATTTAGGGTCAATATTCAGCCTCATCCCTGCATTACCTCCTTGTTGCGTAATTTCTTTTTGATTGCCAGCCAAGTAAGAAAAACTATGCCTAGGTATGTGTTTAGTAACCCATACCAAACTAAACCAATTTACTTAAACTCCATTTATTCTCATACCATCCCATGTACTGGACATGAAAAAACTTTTGTGACTGAGTCGAGTTCCAACTTATTTGAGCAGCTTGATTTTCCTCTAAATGCATATATTGCTCCAAAAATTCCCAAGCATGATCTGTAATATCATCTAGAGGATCAGTCAATCTCCACTTTCCATTGTGCCATAAATTTGCAACTTGAGCTTTCTTAGGGATTTCAACATCCTCAGTATTAATTCTCTGAAATTTGTCCCCCATAGAAGTGCCTTTACACTATGGATCATACCAAAAAGAGATATAAGTACCATCACCCAACTTGTAATAAAAAAATGGTTTCAATTTGGATCTAAGCTTTGATTAAACTAGACCAACCCAGCTTGCATCATGTGGTTTAATCTCCAAATAACTGAGTTTCTTTAACTTGTCCTCTGTCACCCATTTGGCTGATAGAGATGCTTTATTAGTTAGCATTGTCCAGATGATTTTAGCCATTGCAGTCTTATTCCAGACCTTGATACTTTTAATACCCGCCCACCTTCTTTTTAGGGACATAAACCTCTTTCCATGCTAAAAGACGTCTTTGTCTGGACGCCTCATAGAAAACTTCTACAAAGCCTGTCCATCTCTTTAATCACAAACTGAGGAAGCACAAAAATAGAGCACCAATACTCATGCCTACTTAACAAAACAGCGTTCACCAGTCGAAGCTTCCTAGCATAAGAAAGGAATTTAACAGACCAGCTGGTAATTCTGTCATTGATCTTGGCAAAAAGCTCACCAGAATGCTCTTTTTTTAAGTCTAGAGATCAATAGGACATCAAGGTATTTTACTGGTAGTATGCCTTCGTAGAATTCAAATATTTGCATAATGTGCATCTTTATTGGAGTGGATAAATTGTCAAAGTATACTACACTCTTTCCCAATTTGGCTTGTAACCCAGACACTTCTGAAAAGGGATTTAAGCTTCTTTTATTGGCATAGCTGAACCAGCATCTCCATGGCAAAATGAGAAGAGATGATCTGCGAAGCATGAATGGTGTAATTGAAGCTCCATGCATCATTGATGATAAAGAAAACCATTTATAGAGAATCTGGCATAGCTAAGTCCTTGTCAAGTACTCCATTCCCGAACAAACAACAAATGGGAGATATGATCACCTTGTTTTAGGCCTCTCCTACTACCAACAAAAAAAAAAAAAAAAAAAAAAATCTAGACTTCCATTTACCATTATAAAGATTCTGTTTGTGTTGATGCAACACATAACCCATTCGATGAATCTGTCAGGAAACCTTAAACCTAGCAATAACTCTTCCATAAAATCCCAATCAACAGAATCGTATGTTTCCTCAAATCTACTTTCAAAGCACATCTAGCTGGACCTTTGTTCCTATGATAATTCATCATCAACTCATGGGCAATTAAAACATTCTCTGCTATACCTCTGCCTGGGATGAAGGCTGATTGGTTCGCATGTACTAAACCAGGAAGGAGGCCTTTCCATCTCTCAGCTAAAACCTTAGAAATACACTTGTAAATCACATTGCAACATGCAATAGGTCTAAAGTCCCCTAATACTGAAATGATATTGTTAAAGGGGACTTTAGGAATGATTGTTAAAGCTGTGCAATTTAATTGTTTAAGCATCTCCCCTTTATTGAAAGTTTTCTGAACAGCATCTATAAAATCAGCAGACACTGTTTTCCAACATCTAAAAAATCTACTACTATAGCCGTCAGGATTAGGTGCTTTGTCCTCAGGAGTACTAAATAAAGCTTCTTTTATTTCCTGGAGCACAAAGGGACATAGCTTCCTTTTCAGTGACAAAGTTTCCTTCTTGAAGAATACTTGCATGAACATGATTTGTTCTGCCTACCTGATTGATGAATAGATCTTTATAGAAATTGGTCATGGCTTCCTTAATTTGAGTTTGCTTGATAATAGAACCATCAGCTAGCTGAAGACTAAGCACTCTATTTTCGGCCTTTCTTTGTTTATTCACATTGTGGAAGAACTTATAGTTAGCTTCTCCCAGAGCTACCAACATATAGATTTCTGCCTTAAGTACTCTTTCTCTATTTTCATCCCTTTTTTTAGATTGAGAAAACAGGTTCGCTTTTCTTCAATCAATAGGTCATTAAAAGGATCATCCTGAAGTGCTTGCTACACTTGTAACCAGAGGTCTTTGTATTTTGCCAACTTACAAGACATATCAGAGAATTTTTTTTGTTAATCGCCTTCATTTCTGCCTTCAACTTTTTATACTTGGTAGTCAGCTGGAACATCATAGACCCCCCTATGTGTGGCCTTCCCAAATTCTCTTTACAAGATCCTTAAAATATGGATGGAAACACCACATATTAAAGAATTTAAAAGGTCTCCCACCATTTACAGCCCAACTGAGCAACAGTGACTATTAATGGTGAATGATCTGAGATTCATGCAGATTATTTTAACCTTTGTTCCAAGAAAACAATATAACCACTCTTCATTGAAAAACACTCTATCCCGCCTTCTCCAGATTCTTTTGGCTCCAGTCTGGTTGTTTATCCATGTATAGTTAGTCCTCTCCATTTCACCTGTCAGATTGGTATTGCTAATGCATTGGCTGAAGCCAGTAGTAGTATTTTCCCCCATCCTATGCTGTCTCTAGGGCACAAAACTGCATTAGAATCCCATTGAATCAGCTAAGGTTCCGAAATTAGCAAGCGTTTCCAGCTTTTCCATAACAAATCTCTTTCTTGAGACCCATTTGACCCATATATAACTAGGGTTGAGTATTCGGGAATAAGCTAAAACTGAATTAACCGATTTATATATAAAATAGCACCGATTCAAACCAAATATTTTATAAAATTGGATAAATTGAACCAAAAAATAAGAAGTTTGGTTCAGTTAATTTGGTTTTAAACCGAATTCCAAACACATGTTCATGCTTTGATCTTAAAAGAAAAAAGTTTCTCAAATCTCAAGTTTAAAAAACACGCACAAATTGAAAGCTGAAGAACAGAAAATATATTATTAGCAAAAAATATATAATTGATTTGTCTTTTTATTTTTCATAATCATGCTACATATTAAAGGGAAAAAAAAAACAAAGTACCCAAATAAAATATGGAAAATATGGTATCCAAATTTTCAAGAGCAAAAATATTAAGTACAACCAATAAAGTAAAAAACCTCAATTTATTTCCATTGATTTCTCTCCTAAAAATAAAATCTTCTTCTTTCTCACATTGTTCAAGAGTGACCATTTCTTTATTGGGCGGAACAGAACCGTGGAGATTGGGGCAGTGATGGAGAATAAGGAAAAAATAAAAAATAAAAATTAGGGTAATGATGGAGATTGGGGCATTTGTTCAAGAACGGCCATTTATGCCTTGTGTAACATCATTGATTTTTACTTAAAAAAAGAAAAGAAAATAAAAGGAAGAAAAGTAGAAGGGAGGAGAAGGAAAAGAGATAGAAAGAGAGAGGGTGAGTGGCTGCAAAATGAGAAGTGAGGTTAAGAAGTGTAGGGTTAACAATGTTAAGAGCCAACAAATTCCCAAAAAGGATATAGGGGTATCATGAAATTATATTTAAAAAAAACCTATATATTACATTACAGTTCTGTTTATTCAGCCTGTTGGTTTATTTTTTATAAACTGAACCGAAAATTGAAAACTGAAAACTCTTATATTTTTAACTAAATGGAACCGAATAAAAAATAATCGAACTAAACTGAATCGAATTGATCGGTTCCGTTCATTTTTTCAGTTTTGTTTCTGTTTTGCTCACCCCTATGCATGACAGTCCAAAGCACAGTCAACAATTTTACAATGTATCATTGTGCATCTGCCCCCAAATTTGGGACAAAATTCTTCCCATATCAGAGCAGCAGCAATTTTCATACATCTGCCATCTGTTGAGACCCATTTTCTTCCACATTCTATCCTTATTGCAACTCTTTACTTGAGTTTCAATAATACCAAGTGCGTTAATTCTCTTATTCACAATGGGAGACTCGACCTCTGATTGTTTTCTTGGGTCATTAAGACCCCTAATGTTCCATGGGGCTAGCATTTTCCTCTCTATCATGGTGAGTCATGGGGAGTATGAATGACTTTTGCAGTTTTCTGCCTTAGTGAAGCAAGCCTGCCACTAACATGCAGAGGTTGAGAATTAGTCAGTGAAGTACCTAGTGAGAATCATCCTGACTGCATTCTGTTAACATAACTATCCTTTTCTTCTGCAGTTATGTCTTTGCCCTTCTGCTTACTACTATTATGAGGATACAATTCCTGCACATGGACCAACACCCCTCAGTTTTTGGAAGAAGAAGGCTCCTCATTGACACTTGGTTCTTCCATAACAACTTGTTGACTCGATTGAGCTGGAGGAATTGTTTTTTGTTGTCAAATTTGTTTGATCCTTTAGCATTCTTAACTACATCTTCTTTCTTCTGCTTCCTGCAAGATGAGGTAGAATGCGCATATTGATTGCATTGATCACAAAAGATGGGCCTCCATTCATACAACACTAGTTGTTGAAATTATCTGTTTTGCTCATCTTCTAAAATGGTGCCAGTAGGAAACTCTTCCTCAAGTTCCATTTCTATCAAAACTCTTTCATACCCAAGTTTGGTCTACCCACGTTTGGTCTACATAAGATTGTGGATTGATCCATATCTAAGGCTTTTCCTAACATGCTTATAATCTATAGAATTTGACCAAAATTCCCTGGGCAACTTTGTGATACCCAAGTTGGCATTCTGAGCACTTCCTGAATGTCTACCACTATTCTTGGCTGCCATTCGTTTAGGATCAGAGGCTTGCTATCAACAGTCACCAGTCCATCTGCAAGTGCTTGTGTCCTTGCTTCAGTTGAATTGAACACAAACAGGATAATGTTCTTCTCCATCATAGAGTCTTAGACAGCCCTAGCTTTTTCCATTTATTTAACATTAACTCTGCACTTATGGATTCTAGGGACACCTCAAAAAACACAACCAATCAAGGAAGGTTTCCATTTCTGTTCATCAATTGCCACTTCCTCTGACAAGAATTTGACAATTTGTTCACCATTCTTGACTATTGGAGGAACATATTGCAGATGTCATCCAGGACATTTAACCCTATTTTGCATGAAAAGAGACCAGCTTTTCCTCTGTGATTCTTCCACTAGCTCACAATTATTCTCAATTGATTCTCCATAGTCTTCTGTGTGGTAAGATCAGGTATTACCCATAGCATTCTCAATTTCTTCATCATTAGGATGCTGAACTTCTGTAGAGATTTGACAAGATTCCACAGTACCTGTTTCTTCTGACTGCGATGCAGCCATTGCATTCCCAGCATTTCTTCCTGATTCCCAGTTTTGTCATGATCATCTGTAATCCAATCCTGAAGTTTAGGGCGATGTTGCAAGCTCACCTGCTTTAATTTTCTCTTTGCCATGGAGAAGCGCACTTTAGCAAAGGCAACTGTTTGCTAATGCGTGCTGAGAGAAAAAAGAAAAATGGATGTTAATTTGTCATTTGCTAGGAGAAAAATACACAAACACCACTCTTGTATAATTATGGTAAAGGAGCATGTAAAACTTTCATGTACATCTTTCACTCAGGAAATCCATAGTATATTTCAATCAGGAAATTCATGGTATATCCATATTTTTTCATTATTATCGTCTTGGAAAGCCTGAAGTTTTTTCTTCAAAAGGAATGGTATTACTTTTACATTGGCTGTATCTACAACAGGTGGCTCTGAAGGTTTATTTGCTCAGAGAACTTTAGAAATCACAGATGACATTCTCTTGACATACGAAAATCAAGGTAAACAATAGCATCAGGTGATTATGAAATTGAGATCCTCAATTTTGCATGGCCATGCTACTTGACTGATTTGTGATTTGATCATACTTGGCCAGGTGGTTATGACTTGCTGGGTCGGACTAAAGATCAAATCAGAACAACTGAGCAAGTTAATGCTGCACTAGTCACATGCAGAACTTTGAAATTGGATGGCCTTGTTATCATTGGGGGTAAGATTTATCCTTCTGAATTGCAAAGAAGATGCATATATAGTAGTGGATCAAATGCAATAAAGCTTCTCTTTTTTTTTTTTTAATTATTTTGAAGGGGTTACGTCAAATACAGATGCTGCTCAGCTTGCTGAAACATTTGCTGAGGCCAAGTGCCCCACAAAGGTACTTTTTTATGCCTTTTGTTTTGGAATTAAACAAAATATGATGTTTATATGTCTTTTAATTTGGAATTAAACAGAATATCATGTTTACTTACAATTTTTAATGCTTGTCTCACAATTGTGTGCCTTGCAACCTAAGCATGCATTTAGGTCAACAACTGAATATGAGTATTGCAGGTGGTTGGCGTTCCTGTTACTTTGAATGGAGATCTCAAGAATCAATTTGTGGAAACAAATGTTGGTTTTGATACAATATGCAAGGTATCATGCAAAAGACTCACATCTCTGCATTGGTTAATCATTTGAGAAACTTGGTTTTCTGTGAAGTTGCAATTTACAAGGCAAACATAGATAAAAAGACTCCCCCCCCCCCTAATCTTTCTGTGGATTTTCTATTTATGGATCTTGTATATTTTTCTTGGTTTGCATCTGAGGTAAAATCTCATTTTCCCTGATATACAGGTCAATTCTCAGCTCATCAGTAATGTCTGTACTGATGCTCTTTCTGCAGAAAAGGTAATGACTTTATTTTATCTCTGACTCAACACGAAGGCATTAATGCTCAGATCCACTGTCGTCATTACATTTTTATAATATTCTTATACCGGAAAAGTTAATTTGAGTAATAGCCAGCAGTTTTGAGAACCCCTCCCCCCCCTTATTTCTCTCTTCCCTTTGATCTGACTAGAAAGTAGAGCATTGCTAATCCTCATTTAAAATAAGGATCAAAAGGGGAAAAATAAAAAAAAAATGAAAAAAGAAATATTAGGTGTCTTTTTTTGAAATTTGCTTGATCAGTTGCTTTACTTCATTACTTCATTTATTTATGTTATCTGTCTTTGCAAAACTCTCACTTCTCTCCTTCTCCAGTATTATTATTTTATTCGTCTCATGGGTCGAAAGGCATCACATGTTGCTTTAGAATGCACGCTCCAGTCCCATCCAAATATGGTTAGTTTTTTTTTCCCCATAACTTCATTTGTTGCTTTTGAGTATTTAATGTGTTTATGCCTTTATGATGTATCACATATGATGTGTTTCCTTCAGTAAACAATGTCCAATGTGCTTTCCATAGGTAATTCTTGGTGAGGAGGTGGCTGCATCAAAGCTCACTCTTTTTGACCTGACAACGCAAATTTGTGATGCAGTCCAAGCCAGAGCAGAAAGAGGTTTTGCATTATTTATCTTGTTTTAAGAAATTTTTGGTGATTGTTGCTTCTTTTCCCCCCCCTTGAATTTAAGCACAATTTATCAGATAAGTACCATGGGGTCATTCTACTGCCAGAGGGGCTCATAGAAAGCATTCCTGAAGTGTATGCTCTCTTGAAGGTAATTTATGTAGCTGAACATGATTAATGCATACACCCCCCCCCCCTCTCTGATGCTGTGTTTTATTAGTAACACATGTACAAAAAGGTTAGGTTATATCTGCAGCTATATGATTATGTCTATAGGTATGCTAGGCAAATAGTTGGTAGTTTCACTTTTTTGTATGTGATTTATCTATAGCTTCCTTTTCTTCATATCATGTGCATATATTATATATCATATGTATCATGCATATTGTTGATGCCCATTTAATCATTTTTTTATTACATCTATAACTATGCTAAAACAGGTCTCTTCAGGAAATATTAACTTTTCTGGTCTCTTCAGGAAATACATGGTTTGTTAAGGCAAGGTGTTGCCCCCAACAGCATTTCATCTCAACTCTCACCATGGGCCTCTGCTTTGTTTGAATTTTTGCCCCCTTTTATCAAGAAACAGGTTTTGATAGCCCTACATTAGAAGATATCTGTTATTCAATTGAAGTTTAACAAGTATGTTGCCGTTCTAAAACTTTGGGATGTAATGTTGCAGCTGCTCCTTTACCCTGAGTCAGATGACTCAGCACAGTTATCCCAGGTAACTAACTCAGTATTTCTATGAGAAGGGAGCATTTTTTGAACTTATGGATCCCTCATGTACTTCCTGCTCCCTTATCTCCTCCAGATAGAGACGGAGAAACTTCTAGCCCATCTTGTGGAGGCAGAAATGAACAAGCGGCTGGTATTTCTTTGATTGATGAAATCTATATATTCTGTGTCAAAATGTAATATATATATATATATATATATATATATATATATATATATATATATATCTATATATATAGGGTGATCGCGATAGTGAGTGTGTGTGAAATACAACAACACCGCTGCTATATAGATATTATTTA
>CATIWR010417801.1:0-26046 GCA_949677035.1 Omphalea diandra | reverse complement strand
TATATATATATATATATATATATATATATATATATATATATATATATATATATATATATATATATATATATATATAAAAGACACGCATACACAATCAAAGTTTTAATATAAAAAAAATGTAAATCTAACTTATATTTGTTGTTTCCTCATGATTGAGCAAATAATCATCAGCATCAAAGACAAGATCAAGCAGACCAATAAAAGCAGTGACAATAGGAATAGAAGCGAGAGTAGGAGTAGCAAGATTAAAAGCAAGAGTCGCACTAGGAGCCAGAGTACTAGTAGCAATAGTGTAAGTAGGAGCAACAAGAGTCGAACTAGGAGGTATAATTATCTGCAAATGAGAGGGAAGAGGTATCTCAGTCTACTAAGACACATACTATGGCCAATCCTCCATAAGCGCATCCAAGCATCAATAGACTAGACATGCGAGTGATATACAGTGATCACTCATCTACTTATTTGTCGATCTCTTATTGCAAATCCTTAATGAAAGGCAGTAGGACACAAGAAGAGTTGGCACCCAAATCACCAAAGAAGTGTAGGGCTTGAGAATCCATACCATAGATATGGCCCTTCACTTAGTCACCTACCACTAGCAAGAAAACTTTTCTCTTGTCTAGCTAACAGGACTCATTGAATCCTAAAGATGGTTGCAATAGCTGGTCACATTATTTATCATTATCATCCTACATTTTATAAAATATTAGTGATAATCCTAATAATATAGCAATACAAAATTTTATTTTTAATCTAGATATGTTATGACTTATATTAACAGTCCCTAAGAATGTATCAATGAAGGTTTGCATATCATGTTATTTCATTTGTGTATATATGAAGATGTCAATAAGTAGAATCTCGCATCCCAGTTAGAGCATGTTATTAAGTTAATAAAAAGAAGAAATTAAAAAATTTAATGAGTAATTTAAAAATAAGATTAAATTAATTACCAATCGTCTCACATACTCTAAATGGGGTATAGACACCCTTCCCCCCGTGTACCTAGGTGGACTTAAGTAAGAACCTTATTTCTCTATCCTCCTATTGAGGCTAGCCTGATGAGACAAAGTTTAAAAGTGGGAAGAGCCCTATTGTGTCCGCCAGTGATCCTAGGCCATATCAAGCACCTGAGTCTCCTTGTCCTTATGCTTTGAATCATGAAGCATATCCTTGTAGCGCAATGAGTTTTCTTAAAGAAGGCATCTGAACTAAGGCGTCAATTACCTGATACCATTGAAATAGCTTCTATAAAAATAATAAAGATACAAAAATTAGTAAATAAATAAAATTAAACAATTGATAAAATATTTAGCTATGAATTAAAAATATTACACCCTTGAAGCCCTTTCAATAGAAGGCCTTAATAAACTATGGTACCTTCTTCCATGTGTAACCATCTGGATGGATTTTCTACTTGAAGAACTTATGACATGCATGAGAGCATCTATTAAATGGATGAAAACTATAAAAAAAAATAAAAATAAAAATAGTTAATGTGATAATGTATAAATATTTTATGAAAAATGACAAAATAATTATTACATACCTTTCATGCTGTAAAGACTCAAGGTTGTAACTCAAGAATATGAACTATGTAAGTATCATCAAGATCCGATGGCATAGCTGGACCTTGGGATGTGGTAGGATCTAATGGCATAGAGGGAGGAGTTGTAATAAGGGGATGGAGCTATAGGAGTAAAAGGAGTAGAAGAAGTATGTAGTGAGTAGTCGATGACCATGACAGAGTTGTCCTTTGTTGGAAAAATGCACCAAAAAGGGGGATTGAAGTGGTGGCTGATTGAAAATTAAAAGGAAGTTTAAAGTGTTTAGAAAGTTAAGAAGTAGAGGAAAAGAATCAACATAAAAGGTTTATAATAGTTCGGGTGTTAAAAAATCCTATGTCCACTCCCCAATTCGTCACAATTGGGTATTTCACTCAACTAAATTTGGTGTTTTGAAGCTCACATCCAACTTGTACAACTTGTGTTTTATGGCTCACACAAAACCCTTACAACCTTATGTTTTTAGGCTCACAAAAAAAAAACCTCTCGCAGGTGTTTTGGACAGACTCACATTTCAACCTCTTACAAGAGTTTTGAAATCTAGGCTAACTCTCATCCTACTTATAAAGGTACACCAAACAATAAACAACACTTAGAGAAGAGTAAAAGAATGAGTAGCAAATTGGTAAGAGTTTGGTTACAATTAATTCAATTCTCTTGTATTTACATCAGTTTGGTGGAGTATTTATAGTCCACATCCATCAAAGAGATATTACTCAAAAACTATCCCTGAATCTCTAAGTTGTGCTAGGCAAATTTTGCATTAAATACTTGTCAGGCAGAAATCGCGATCGCTACTATCATTTTGCGGTTGCGAATTTTCAATTTGCACTAAGGAGTCAAAAATCGTAGCAGAGAACTTTGTTCTGTGTCTAATGGCTAGTCCACATGTCTTTCATCCATTGATTGTCCAAGAAATATAGCCATTATGTTCAACCTACTACTTAAAAGTTGCGATCACGAGTTGGCTTTGTCTTAGGTGCAATTGAAACAACGAATTTCTCTATTTGGTGAGAAAACTTCAACTTCTTGAGTTATGGTAGCGACTAAATATTCGTCCTCGCGATTTTTGATTTCCAACAATTCTCTTGGACACTTGGCATATTGTGGTTATGGCTTTAGTTCCCTCCTTTGTCACTATGAAATTCGTGATCGTGACCTTAGATGTGCATTCCACTGCGAATTCCTCTGACCTAGCTCCTTCTATTCTTATAACAATGTCGTCGTCATGAGTTAGGGGATATCGACCGCGAATTTGGATGTTCTTCTAAAAGATAGAGATTTTGACTCCATCCAACTTCCAATGTAAATAACTCTTATATACTTGAATAAAGTATTAAAATTGATCAATCTTCATTGTCAAGATCAAAAGAGGCTTATGACATAGGTTTAACCAACCTAGTCCAATATCCTTCAATCATGAATATGACCTTGACCCAATGTACCACCTTGACTAAGCGTACTCATATCGCTAGATATCCATTGTGTCATTTGAATTTACACATAAAATTACTAATAAAATATTTACATAACAAAAGTTCAATCATAAAAGTACACATATGAACCTATAAATGAAATATAATTATAATAAAAAGTTTTACTCACTTAGAATCATCATACTCTAATCATTTTCAAAAATTATATCATCCAATAATTTAGATTTTGATTGTAGCTTCATTCATCATCGGATTAAATATCTTCATTTTCATCATTTAAATTGATAAACGAGACCTTGATTATTTAAACTTTTTGGTGGCTCATCCTTAATAATTTTAATGATAAGCAAATTATCAACATTTTCTTGAAATGGAGCTTAAGATGATGTTTTAATTATATATTCATCCTTTATTTCAACAAATGATATAGTTTTATTTTGCATATTGCCTACCAATCAACTTTATCCTATTTTAAACTGGGATAAGGAACATAATACACTTGACAAGCTTGTATTGCCAATATAAATGGTTTATATTTTTAAAATTTGCACTTGTGGTTGATTTTAAAAAGATTATAATTTTTATGCACTTTTGTTCCCATGTTAGGTGTCGAATCAAACCATTCACATTTAAATCAAATAATTCTTTTTATCAAAAGTGTAGGATACTCCAACTATAAAACCTCAATCAGTCAACCGTAATAGTTATATGCATTTTCACTATAGTTAAAATCCTTAATACTTTGTTATTGATTGATGCCTTATTGAAACTATATTTTTCAGTCTAAAACTTGTACTCATTTATAAGGAAAACGGGAAACATAGTCACACTTCATAACAAATAAGCAATAAATTGATTTATGATTCTATTTGTTGGGTCATTTGCCTAAAAGATATAAAACAACTTATTAGCTACATAGGTAATAAAATAATTAGTGTTATAATTTACTATTTTATTATTATCTACTGTATACACATATGGCTCGTATCAATATCAAAATTTTATCTCCAACTGTTGATCAACCTTATTAGTGGATATGTTCGAAAAGTTTGATTCAATATGTTAATGTATAAGATTCATGAAATTTTCATAATTCAATATTAGTATATCATCATTTTAAAATATGCAAAATAAAGAGTTGAATTAGTATTATAACTTACTCGATATTACTTCATGATAATTGAGAAGAACATATGTTGGAGCTACGTGATATTTTTCGCCAGTCAATGTTCTGCCTTTAAGTATACCAAATGATCTATCTATATAAGTGAATATTGACAAATTCCTAGGTATATTTTTAGTGTTTTTACCATCATCATTTTGAGGCACTCTTCTATGCCTTATGTACATGTGTGGTTCAAATAATAAAAGCAAAATGATGAGATTTCTTCAACTAAGTGTGTAATGCAAATAAAACCTTCAACCATGCTTTATTCTTAACATTATTATTCTTTAAATGTCGAAGAAATCTAAAACATAAACATCTGATTAGAGTATGTATAAATAAAATAATGTCATTAAAGTATCTTCAACCTATTCTTTATTCAACCTTAACTCTTTATTATAAAGAGTGGTTAAAACAAATAAGACTCCAACACACTCTCTAAGTCTAAATTATATATTAGAAAGTGAATTTGACTCTCTACATGTAAAGAGCTAAAATTCACTCTTAATACAAAATGTAATTAATACAATTCAATTTTTCATACACATCAATAATTGATATATTGTTTTCTATTAGATTTTTTCTTAGAAAACTTTTTCACCCTCTTCCCACAAATTAACATTAAATGCTTTAATGGGATAAAATAAAATAAAGAGTCAAATATAAAGAGTCCATTAGACTTAAATAAATTTATTTGCTCTTTATGTTTAAAGATTACTTATGATGCTCTTTATTACTTAAAATATGTTTTTTTTTATTTTGAACAACACCATTGGATATGCTCTTACAATTGAAATTTATAATGGTTATGATGAAATGAAATGTATCTCTCAAAAGGATACATCCTGGTATTGAACATAGCCCCGATATCTTAGCTTCATGCGCCAAATGCAATACTAAATGTTCTATTGAATCAAAGAAAATTGGAGGAAAAATCCTTTCCAACTTACTAAAAATCAAAGAAATGTCAAATTCTAAATGTGTCATGTCTTCCTTCCGAATTTAATGTGTAGTGAGCTCTTTGAAAAATATACTCACCTCCATTAGTGGTTTTCATACTTGTGAAGGTAACAGGTCATGAAAAGCAATAAGAAGTAATCATTACATAAACACATGACAATGATGAATTTCATTCCAAACAACTTTAGTTTTTGCATATCGATGCATCGACCCATATTAAATATGATAGCCATATGGAAATCATATATTCTTTAGTTATTCACATAAGACTTGTTTACTTTATTTATCTAGGGTATAATTTGCCTAAGGATATTTTCCTTTTGTATTATCTCGATGTAACTCTGAACAATAATAGAATAACTTTAAGTCTTTTCTAGATTTGGCATTATCTTTGGATTTTCTTTCTATGTTCATCTATGTATTAAAAATATTTTCAAACATATTATTCTCAATGTGCATGAAATTTAAATTATATCTTCTCAATTTAGAACTCTAATATGGAAAATCCCAAAATATACTTTGTTTCTTCTATTGACATCTTGTTCATTTTGATATTTGAGCATTAACCTCTTCAGACTTAACTTCAGTTGCTTTCATCAATCATAATAAAGTGTTTTCCTCTAATAGCTCTATTTCTAATCATATGGGCAGAGCCAAATCTTTAAGTATGTGATTCTTAAGAAATACAATTTTGTTCTATCTAAATGAATGATCAGGAGGTAAAAGTTTATGGGTATTATCAACATATGATTGCTTACAACCATTCAAAAGCGTGAAAGCATTAGTGTATTCCTTACATTACATATAAGCAACTTTGCCTTGAATATTCAAACCAAACAATATACCATAAGTAGGAAAATCCCTTTCAATTCATAGCAAAGCTGCTTTCATCTAAAAATTCTATTTTGTTCAAATATCATATGTTTTCACTCTAATTTTTCATAACTATTTAATTTTTGCAATAATAGATTGCAAGAATACATCCAACTTCTATTTAGGATTATTTGGTTTAAGAACCAAAATAGAAATAAACATGTATTCCTCCTTCATGTACATCTAAGGAGGCAAATTATAAGGTGTGATAATAATTGTCCAACATTAATATTATTGTCCAAATTGCTAAAAAAGTTTGAAAACTACCATTGCATAATCCCAGATGAACATTTCAGATTTCATATACAAACTATGGATTTGAACGATTCAAATGCTTACATGCGGGAGTTTCTGAACAATGTTCCATTACACCCTCTTTTTACTCATGCTCAACATGTCATCTCATATACTTGGTAGTCGCTTCAAAAGCATGCAATCTATGCAGCCTCAAAGCCAGAGAAAAGTAATACATATTCTTATATGAAACTTTTATTTTACCTTGAGGCATGCACTTATATTTGAAAAAATTGCAAAACTTACATGTCTTCATGTCACTGTCCTCACCCTAGCATAATATGCAATTATTCTTATAGTAGTGAATCTTCTCCATTAGTAAACATTGTATCAACTTCTTAGTGCTATAAAAACTATCAACCATCGTACTATCCTTAAGCAACAACTCATTATCCCATTATAAAATATCATTGTAAATGGTGCTCAGATTTGATCTTCACCAGTCGTGAAATCGCATATAAGTTGGAATGTTTTTCACAAGTAGGCCACAAAATCCTCATTAACTGCATCAAACATATCATATAACTTCTGAGGTGTTAGATTGGGGGATTCACTCATTCCACTTCAATCATAACCCATAACCAATGACATCCATTATCATATTATGGAATGCATTAGGTTCTGATTCACTAGTACATACATTATCAACTAGAAGCTCATGTTTAGATGCAGGTGAAGTTCCAAATCCATACACTTCACCATGCAAATACCATTCGTAATATCCAGTAACTAAATCTCTGTATACAAGATGTAATATTATAGTATTTGGTTCTAAATAATTGTGATTATGACACCTCTTATAATTAAAGATAACTAATCTTGTCCCCATCCATACATTCAAGTTGAGAAATATAAATTAAATGAAGTGATTTAGACATTCTAAGAATTCTGACCATAGTAAACCATCATTAAGCTTGTAATACATATAATTTCTATCCAATTTCATTATATTATCTTGAAAATTATAAAAGAATAATGCAATTAAATATACATATAATATTGTATATTAAAATTTTTATGTTATATTTTACATTGTTTCTTGTATAATACTATCTCCTTATATTTTCTTACTTATAAGGCAAATTCCTAACCCATTTTAAAAACTCATTCTTATATGATTGTTTGCTATGACAATATACTTTATGTGGCTACTGAAATTTTGTAACAATATGAAATACATTGTGTATAACTAGTTATATTAAATAACAATGTTTTCAAATTGTCCACTTTGGACAATTTGATATTCTCTCATTATCCAATGGAAAGGACACCACACTAGTATCTAGTTATGTCAACATGTTATTCTTAGTAATTTATAGGAAATTCATATAAATTTCTTTTAAATGACATCATATTTTGGTATTTTCCTTTTTAAAAATTAATAAATAATAATAAACATTAAGTACAAACATACAATATTCAATAGAACAATATCATTTTGCAATAAAATTTAACAATATTTTACTTAAGTATTCAACTACTCGTCTCATGCAAAATTATATAGATTTGAATATACTTTTATTTTTAGAGCAATTCAAGACATTAAAAATTTTGGATATTTGATGACATATAAAATTCTATTTTATTTTCATTATAGTTCTATTTTCTTGACACTTTAAAGCATTCACATTTTTTAGGCCAAATTAGAGCTTTAAAATTTTTGGATATTTATGGAATTCAATATATTTAAAAATTTAAGCCAATTAAGGGCTATTATATTTTTTGAGTATTTTGTTGCATTCAAATTTACTTTTAGTTTTAGGGCATTTTACTTATAATTTTATAAAAATTATTCACTTTTGAATTACTTTAATATTATAAAATTTTATTGAATGCTTTGTATGAAATTTTTACCTGATTTTTGGGAATTTTTATGAAATGTAATGAAATGTTAATGAATTTTTATGAAATTTTAGTATGAAATTTTTACTTAATTTTAATTTAAAATTTTGGAATTGAATAAAATTTTTGTGAAATAGTATTAAAGTTTATGAAAATATTTAGAATTTTATGTATTTTTATAGAATATTATTGTATTTTATGGAAAGCTTTGAAATTTTGTGAAATTTTTATAGAATATTGTTAATTTTATGGAATCCTCTAGATTTGAATGCAATTTTTATGGAATATTACTAAATTTTATGAAATATTTTAGAATTTATGAAAATTTTTATATAATATTATTAATTTTATGAAAATCTTTGAAATTTTATGGAATATTATTAACTTTTATGGAAAGTTTGAACTTTTATAGAATTTTTGTAGAATATTTATTAATTTTTTGGAAACCTTTAGCATTTTATGAAATTTTTATGAAATATTATTAAATTTTATGGAAGGTTTTAGAATTGTCTAAAATTTTATTAAAAATTATTAATTTTATAGAAACCTTTAGAATTTTATGAAATTTTAATGGAATATTATTAAATTTTATGAAAAGTTTTAGAATTCTATGAAATTTTTATGGAATAATACTCAAATTTATGGAAAACATTGAACTTATAGAAAGGAGCACCCTTAGATGATCCAATATAATTTTTTAAGGTGTTTGTATGTTATAAAGGAATTATTAATGTGTTCAAGGATAAGAGCAAACCATTCATTAGTATGTGTAGTTTCCATTTGATAGGTGCAGTTGGTGGGTGTTTCATGATGGCAATGAAATTCTCTTATTACATTTTTGTGGTCTAATATGAGAGAGTTGACAACTAGAAATGGTTATATGACCTTTTACTGGATTGCATTAAAGACGACAATACTAATATATTGACGTTCATGTTGAATAAGTAGAAGATATGTACTAACTTACTTCAATTAATGGTTAATGACTTGTGTGCTTAATGTATCCATGCTAATATTATGCATTTTACATCGTCGGGGTCTAATTGATGCTATTAAGCCATTTTCTCTCAAGTAGTCTATAAATATTATGCTAGGCGTACATTCATGAATATGCAAAAAAAAAAAAAAGAAAAAAAGATTTTAAGGGTTTGTCACTTAGGAAGCAATATTAGCTTGTGGTTAAACCTTTACATAAGCCTACATTTTAAAAGGACATGATAGAATTAAAACAAAAATGGTAATGAAAAGTCATGGAAATGACTTATAAAAATTCTTAGGGAATATTGAGCAAACATACATATGATGTTGTAGCTAAGAGTGAGCACCTAGTTAAAAACATGATAGTGTTATTCATAACTAAGTAAATAAGATTAGAGAATTCCAATATTTAATTTGATTGATGTTGGTAAGCAATAATGTTTGGAGAGATTACAGAGAAGGTTTATTAAAGGGTGTATATAGGAAGGGAATGTGACACTAAATGCAACAAAGACTTTGAACGCTATAATTGAGGAGAGTAGAGCATGCACATATTACCTAGTTGAAATGAAAAATTTAAGGTGAAGGCTAGGTCAAATTTGATATTAAATGGAATGAGAAGACATATGGTTGTAAGTGGTAAGACATAAGTGGATAGGTATGGTGTGCAAATATATAACCACTAGATAAAATACATATGATATTGAAAAGTATTATGATGATTATTATAGTGTTTTCACTTGCATGAAACATATAGTGGTGCAATTCATCTTATGCTTAAAGAAGACCTAGAACCTAATATTGAAAGCAAGTGATACTAGAGAAAACCATAAAGGCTTATATGTGACATAAAAAGGTGAGGAGACTTCTCCAAATGTTATGAGTAAAACCAAAACTATGACTTTTACACTAAGAAACATGATAAGCCTCTTTAATTTTAAGTTATGTTCAATTTACAACATTCTTACTTTTACACTATTACTATGACTTTTTATGAATGATGTTTGTTAGTTATAGAAAAGTTGTCTTAAGAGAAGGCACAAATGAAAACTAAATGATGAAATATCACCTCAAGCTGTGTAATTGAGAGGAACATAATGAGTGGAGATCGGTCAAAGAGCAACCAACAAGAAACATTTACTATAAAAGATTAAAGAGCAAATAAATGGAATTTTTTTAGTATTTTAACAATGAATATCTAAAGATTACTTTGGTTGTGAATACATAACAAAGTTGATTTCACCATTTTTTTTTCTTTCAATGTAAATGATGGGATGTATTTATTAACACATTATTTGGGCTATACATAGTTATATAAAATTCTTCGATAAGTAAATTTTGATATTATAGTGAAATCCTACATGGAATTGGGATACATATCATTTTAGTAATTAAGTAAATTGGTATTAAACATATTATATTAAATGAATAATAGTCTTTTTATAATTATACTACATTTCAAATTTCATAAATTTTTTATTTCTAATCTTGTTATTATTACTAATACTGATAGTTCTTAAGCATTTTGTAGTTAGGCGACTAGATTACTTGAAAATTCACTCATATATAATAAACCAATTCCACTATATTTTACTAAAAAATATTTCATAATTTCATTTATGTTTTAATAATATTACATAATTTGAACCTTGTTTTTCTAATTTAAAACTTGGTTTTCTAACTATTGCACACTTTAATCCTTTTTAAATAAAAATATTATGCTACTTAGTCCTTTATATGATAAACTATTACATCAACTAAGTCCTTCCATTCATAACATACTAAACTTATTAATCTAGATAATATAATTGATATTGCAATGACTTCATATCAATTATAGTAAGTTTTTTATATTAAATATCCAAAATAACTCTATTGAACATTGTGTTCATAATTCTTAGTTATGATTATTACAAACATAAGTTAAATAATAATCTTGATTGAAAGTGTTTGTTTATGTATTCAGATCCCTTAATTACAAATAAGCAACAAAGAAAAGAATAAAGATTAAGAGGAACAAGTAAAGGTAAAACCATAAGTCTCATTACTTATCCTGCCAAAGATGAATGACACTATGCATATTGGAATAGGGCTATTCACTATGAAGAAAAATAAGAAATTTTAGGTAAAAAGCTTAAAGGTTAACCGTTCCCCCCACACAACTCTGTTGAATAATCTATGTAGCCTAGTAAAGTTATGTTAAGGTTGTGAAATGACCTTATGCATATTGAAATAAGCCCGCTCACCATGTATAAATTTCAAATATTTCAAGTAAAAAGTTGAAATAACATAACCAAGTATTAAATGATCAGTTGAAATAACCTTGTATATCCTTGTGATAAAGATGAAAGATTTTACTCAAGCTAGAATGACATATGAAGACATGGATGCCTAGTTACATGACTTTTTTAAATAAGAAGAAAAATGAATATTTTCAAGCAAAAAGTTAGAATAGATTGGACTATTATGAATGGCCTTGTTGAATAGTCCCATTCATTGTGTCTTTGAGTATTTTGCATATATAAATAGATCAACCCTAAGACTCTTAAAATAGCTAAGTGCATTATCTTCTTTTTTGTCTAAAAAGGAACTTGTTATTACTAAGAGTGAAAACAAAGATTTACTAATATAAGGTTTATGAAGTGTTTGTTAGAAAATGCAGACCTTTTAGGCTGAAAAGGCTAGGCAATCCTAACTATCTAATTTGCCAGCTAGTTAGTGCTCCTAAAAATAAAAATAAGACAACTATTAGCTAAGTATCGAAGTCTAAGTTGTATCTTTTCAATGATGGGTGCTATCTCCCAAGGAAGAACCTTTTAATGGTTATTGTAGCACTTGACAACCACTAAGGAATCAAATTTGAACAAATGGTTATTGAAACCCATATTGGAAGCAAATCTGGTTGTCTCCCTAAGAGCCATTACTTTGGCCATAAGCAATGAACTATAATAATAAATAGGACTCTATATGCCTAATCACGCCCTTATCATCCTTACTTACAAACATAAGGATGGAAGCTTTGGAGGGGAAATGAAAGAAGTGTCACAATTGATTTTGAGATAGCTTGAGCGAGGACACTTCTAGCTCATTTATTCTAACTTAAGATGATGAATAGATCTACAGTTCAAAGCTATAAGAATTAGACAGTTGTATTCTGCTCACTGACAATCAATAGTAACTTTGGTCTGGATTGGGTTAATATTGTTATGTCATGAGATGGCCTCATAACAAGCCTTTCACATGTGCCAATAGGCCTAAGCCAGTAGATCAATCAGTTGTTACTTCCCTTTAGCTTGTAACTGGTTTCTTAAACCCTACCACACCTTTGGAAAGAGCATCATACACCTTAGGGAAGTTGTTCACCTAAACCCAATCATTTCCTAAGTTGTTTGTGCATGCAAGCATTTAAATAAAACATGAATAATAGGTTCCAATTTCAGTCCACACAAATCACAAGTGTTAGAAGTACTAATGTCTCATCGAACTATATTAGCCATGATTGCTAGAGCCCCTCTAATGCATCTCCATAGAAAGGACTGAATCTGTGGTAGAGCTTATCTATTCCACATTGACTTTCATAACTACTTTACAATAGGACCTATACAGAGTAGTGAGAATAGTTGTGACTGAGCTTAAGCTCACTACGGGCCATATAATACCCTGAGCCCATATTGTATAAACCAGCTTTGTCATAATGCCACACTAAACTGTCCTTAGCTAAGGGCTATCTAATAGTGATCCTAAGGATGACAACCATGTATTCATTATTAAAGAGGGTCTGAATAAGATGCCTTTTTTAACTTCTTGTACCTGAGTCAATGAAGTCAACTACTAAGTAAGGACTAATATCAAACAGTGAATGTTACATTATGGAGAGCTTGAAATTTTAAAGATTTGGTACCCACGTGTTATCCCAAATGAAGATACTTTTGCCATTGGCCACATTCCACCTCAACCATTTTACTAGAAGTTCTTGGCCCTCTAATAAATGTACCGATGGCTAAGATGACTTAGAGCACTTTCTAGCCCACACGAAGTAAGAAGTAAGAGTTTTTGAAGTGTATAGCTTTGAGTACCTTCACATATAGAATGTCTTCCTTATTTAACAATTACAAGCATTATTTAGCTAATAGTGCTAAATTAAAGCATCATAGTTAACAGAAGTCCATACCACCTTCCAATTTACTCAATGTTAGGGTGCTCCAATTCGCCTAATGCACACTCTACTTATTAACATCATTTGACCACTAGTAGCATGCGATCCAATAGTGAACCATGAAAATGAGAGAGAGGAGGGACCTTCAAGACCATCATAAGAAAGGAAGGGATGACTTGTATTTTTAATACCTTGAGCAACACTTATCTTTATGCATCTAGTAAAAAATTATTTCGCTATATGATGAAGTAGTATTGAATCTTGGTAAAAAAAGAATTGATAAGCTGGGTTTTTATTTTTCCCAATTTTGTTAGGATGCCAAGATACCTCTTGATTGTAGTTGTTTCAGGAATATTAATACCTTTGAAACCACCCGTTTATGGTCGGCTGAGGTACTTACCATCGATAGAATTTTAGACTTTGTAAGATTCACCTTTTGACCAAATGCTTGGGAGCAAAAAGCAAGAATATGCTTCGACTCTTGGGTTTCCCATCTCAAGGCTTTAGTAAATAGAAGAGCGTCATTTGTGAATAAAACTAGGTAAGTATGAGACAAAATCTATTGATTTTATAGCATTCAGGCTTGCCACTCCAAACAATAGCTTTGAGACCTCAGGAAAATACATCTGACAATAAAATGAATATGTAGGGGAGAGAGGATCCCTTTGCCGTAAGCTTTTAGAAGGTCTAAAAAGTCATGATGGATTGTTATTAATAAGGAGATGGAATTAAACTGAAGTAACATAGTCATGAACATTCAACACCATTTTATACTAGAACTCAATCTTAAGAGGTTTAGAAAGTGTCAGTCGACTCGATCATATGCTTTAAGCATGTTAAGTGTAGTAGCCATAACTCCTTTCTTTGAGTGTGTCTGAGCTTCAAGCTATGGAATACTTCATGAGCCACAACAATGTTGTCTTAGATGCTACGTTGGGAAATAAAGGCTAACTGATAAGTAGTAATCAACTCAGAGAGCAAAGGTTTCATGTTATTGACTAGAACCTTAGAGTGAACCTTATAAAGAAAATTATAATAACTTATAAGTCTAACTTTAGTAAACGAATCTGGGTGTTCCACCTTTTGGATCAAAGAGATATAAGTGTCATTGAGGTAGTGACACAACTATTGTGTAGAGAAGAACTTCAGCACAAAATCAAAGTCATCTTGCTCTATAGGTTATGCCTGTTGGAATGGAAGAAATAACCCAGGATGTCATCAAGTATTAGGGCTTTGTCTACTCCCAACTCAAATATAGCCTGTTTGACCTCTTAAAAGTAGGGATCTTACTCCAAGGTGGCATTCATGTTATTCGAGACCAAATGAGGGATCCAAGCAAGCACTTTCTTTAGAATAATCGTACATTTTTTTTTTACAAATTAGGCTCTTGAAAAAGCCTAGTACTCCCGCTTCGATGTCTTTAGAGTTTTGCACCCATTGACCATCTTGTCCTTTACCTGTAAAAAATGGTTTTTTTCCTTCACTGAATAATGGTCTAATGGAAAAAAAAAAAAGAGTGTTTTGGTCTTATCCAATGAAGTCGAGCTCACTGGTGTCGGAAAATTTCCTCCCACTTGAATTTAGTTTCCAAATTCTTAAGGAGGCTTGCCTCCTAGTTATGAAGGGTCTTAGAGAGAGGCTGTTTATGAATACAATTTAGCTAACTTTTCAAATGTTCTATTCTTTTTTTAAAGTTGCCTAACTTTGTGGAGCTCCAGTTTAACAATGCCTTTTTGGTGTGCTTTAACTTAGACGATAACGAGGAGATAGAAGATCTAGATGGTGGATTATCCCATTCCTATTACATAATGGAGTTGAATTCTTCCTAAACTATCGATTATCAAAGTGGAAATGTCGCTTACACCATTTAGGTAAGGGTTGGAGCATTACAATAATGGGACAATGATCAAATCTTAAAAAACATTCATGAATTACCTTAATATGTTCAAATCCCTCTCACCATGCCCAATTTGCAAGGGCTCTGTCCAGTCTTTCTTTGATGTTCACTTATCTTATTTGTTTGTTTCTTAATCCAAGTATACTTACCCCTATGGAAACCCAAACTGAATGACCCATAATCTTACATAAATTTAGTGAATTTAGAAGCTTGGCTCAATGACATCTAGCCACCACCCCTCTTATCTTTAGTTGATGTGTAAATATTCATGTCCCTCACATATAGCTAAAGCATGCTATTACCCAAATCACACTACCATAATAGGTGCTAAACATAGGCCTTTTGCTCATTTGGTCATGGTGAGATGCCATGAATCATTATCTTAAAAAAACAATCAATAGAATGTTTATCCATAGAAAAAATTTAAATATTTACATCATTCCTCCACCACAATGCCAACCCTCCAAATCACCCTTGTGGTGAGACATAAATAACATGATTAAAGCCAAAATTCTTCCTACGAAATTCCATATAGACATTAATTTTTTTTTTATCTCCATTGAGAAGATGATGGTAGGTCTGCACTTATGAGTCAGCTCCCAAAGAGCTTGCATTAAGGGCTACCCAAACCCCTGACAGTTGCACAAAAGGAGAGTTATATTGGTGGTGGTGACTTTTGACCAATCACTAGAGCCACAGTAATAGAAGTAATTCCCCTTGGATCCCTGTAACATTATGTTATAGATCTACCCTTAGATAGTCAGTATGGTGATTTAAAACCACAGTTTGATGGTTCTCATCCCCTATATTCTCTATCAATTTAGAGCTTGCCTTATATTTTAACCTTTGATTGTTAGACTGAGTAACTACTAATCATTTATGGTTAGATGACTGCTGACCTAACACAAGATTAGTAGTTTGTATTAAAATAGCTGGGGTTTTTAGGCTTTGTTTTGTCTCTTGCTGGTCCTAGGTAATTAGTTCTATTTCATTATAGGTGAGGCCTTTCACTTTTGTTGGCTTCACGAGCTCTACTGGCCTAATAGAAACTGATGCCTCATAGCCCTTTAGAGGCTTAAGATATTCAACTTCTAGCCTTTTGCCTGTTTAGCAACTTCTGCTTGTGAGCTCTCACCTGCCTTGATGTTCTTCCTCTTGCTTACACCTAAAGACAATTTTATGGAGGAAAGGTGTGAGTAGGTTCTAGATTAATGCCTTGATTAGTGGAATGCCTGGGTGCCTCTCATGTGCCTCCATCTCTGAGTGATAGGTTTCAAAGGCTTGTTTAGTATTCTGAAGAAAACAAAACCTTTTACATAGAATGTTTGAATGGACTATAACCTTATGGAATGACCATTTGGAATGATCCTATTCACGAAGCTAGAATTTGAAAAATCCATGAATAAGAAACCCATCCTTGGAATAAGCTAATTCTCAATCAATAATGCCATATAACTAATGAAAATTCAAATTTAACCAAGTCTAACTGATGGAATGACCCTATGCAAGAAGAAATTGCCCCATTCAATATTGAATATTTTACACATATAAATGGAACGACCTTGAGACTTTTAGAATAATCAAATTATACTGCCCTATTCATCATGAAGAAAATGGAATTTTTTGGCACAAAATATTTGAATAGACTATAGTCATGTGGAACGACCCCATTTATGAAGCTAGATTTTGAAAAGTTATGAATTTGAAGTCCATCCTTAGAACAAGCATGCTTTCAATGTAACAACCTTGTGCAGCTAGTGGAAATTCAAATTTAGCCAAGCCTAACTGATGGAATGGCCTTGTATAAGAAGGAACAACCCCATTCAATCTTGAAAATAATTGAAGGAACACATGTTTACCTAAAAATAAGCTCATTCATAGTAATGAACAAACCATTGGTAATCAAATAACTATTTTTCTAATAGCCTCAAATTTAACGAATTTGTGAGTATTAGCTATTTTTCCACCCTGTGTTATATAAGGAATAGTTCTTCACTTATGAAAGAGTTAGAAGAAATGCTTAAAAAGAGTCTTATATTCAATAATGATTTAAAAAAGGTCTTATATTTAATAGTGATCATCTTTTTCGTCTTTTTTTCTTTCTTAAACATTTCTTTTATACTTTAAACTTATATTAGGTAGCTTGAGAGCAACTTAGTAAATAATTCTACCTTATACAATATTTATATTTTTATGAATTAGGATCATTTCTAGGTTGTCTAACAATACCTTTTGAAAGATTTTATGCAAGGCTTATGAAAGTGCTTACAAATCTATCTTAAGAAAGGCTTTAAAATAACACTTAAGAAATCTATCTTAGGTTGGGTTTAAGTAATACATAAAAGTTTATTCATGAAGGTTTGAATAATATCCACAAGTTACTTAAGATAGTAAACTCTCTAATAGTGAATAGAGGAGAGAACGTAGGCTAAAATTGTGTGAAACTTTTATAAAACTTGTGTCTCCTTTTATGATTGTTTGTATCTTAAAGTTCATCAATTCTTAAAGAAATTTATTATTGCCCTATTCACCTCCCTCTGGGGCTTTTTGGGACAACTAACTCAAACCTAATATCCTTAGCATACTTATGTTGCATATAGAATCACTAAAAGATTTTCAACTTATTTTCATGGTCAACTAAAATAGGCTACCCCTTAAGATAACGATCAAACCATATAGCCACCACATTATCCTTAACACTAAACTTTTAATAATAACACAAGTACCATAGCCACAAAGAACATTAGTGTGAATAGAATAAAAAGGGAAACACTAATGTTCAAATAGATCATTTCATCTTCTATAGTTTGGATCTTCAACATCATTCTATGATTTTCCTCTTTCAATTGCACAATTTCATTTTTCAAATTATGCATATCAATTCTTGAATATAGTTATTTATGTTAGTTTATATGACAACAACAAACTAAGTGGAGGAGTGAATTGATTACTTTTAAAAATAAAAAAAAGTGAAACGAGAAGAGAAAATTCAACACGAAAATTATAGTAATTCGATCAATTTTACCTACATCTACTCCCTGAAAATCTACCTAGGTCTATTATTATCTTCTACAAGCTAAGATATAACTTATTCTCTTATGGGATAAGAATGAACCTTACAACTCTCTTTTTATAAGGATGAAAAGAGACAAATCTATCTCTTGAAATTTTTGAAGGCACAATATCAACTTTAACAACTTACAAAAAATTGAACCATACTAAGTGTTTAAGCCTCTAAATTATGCAGCAAATATAATTTAGTGCGCAAAAAAGTATATACTCACTAACTCAAGATTAGTTATAGATCCTCTCAAAAGCTCACTCTATCCAAAAAGAAAAATTAACAAATCGATGCTATGATTTTCTCTTGCTTTTAACCTTACAAAAAGTTTGTATGGTTGCCTATTTATAGGATAGCTCTTCAAAAACTAACCAGTACATATACAAGATAAATTTGGCAGCTTTTGTCAAAAATTAGTTGTTACACAATAAATGATCTGATCATGTTGTTGCATAAAGTCGTTTACATCAGCATTGCTAACTTGTTCTAATTGTTCCCTCAGGCCGTTCTTTAGCTATTGGGCCATTCAACTTCTTTGCCTAATTTCTCTTCAATCTCTTCTTGTTGAATGGGACCATTTGCTTAGGCCATTCTAAGGTAGGCTAGACTATTTTACCTTTCTGTTTGAAATTTTTCAATTTTCTTCATAATGAATAGGGTCATTGACAGGTGTCTTGGGTTGTTCCTCTTGGTCTAGTATTCTTTTGTTAATAGTTATTCCATTTCTTGACCAAACATTCTATACATGCATATACCCATTCATAGTGTGCACATACCCGTTTATTAGGCTATTCACTTCATGCATAGGTTGTTTCACTATTCTTAGAATAATTCATAGTTCCCTTCTTGTTGGATGTTTTGCTTTCATTTTTAAAAGCATCTTAAAGGTCAATACCTCCCCTTATTATGTATATCTTTTGTTTAGGTGTTTTGCCTCCATCTTTTTAAAGAATCTAAAAGGGAGGGGTCAATTCTTCAAAGTTGTTGGGTTTCTTACTAGGTGCTTAAAGGTTTGACTCTTATTTAGACATGTCTTTTAAAGTATTATCCTTTAAGAGTTAATAATTATCCTTGTGTGAAGATAGAATCTACAAGTAAGAACACTTGATGAAGGATTAAAAATTATCAAAATTTTGTTATCATTCTTAATATTATTCAAATATATGATTAAGGTAAATGCCTTACCGACTTTAGGATCACACGATCAACAATTTTTACCTAATAGTTGGGTTGCCATTAGTTTTTATGGTAATATGATTAAAAGCCTCAATTGGCTTGCACCATCCCTAACACCATTTATATATCCCATTTATGCAACAATAGTATAACTTTTGGTGATTTGAAGTCCACTTAGATTTTGATGGCACATCTCTTTCACATGCACATAACTTATAATGGTACCTTCTTTCCCACTCACCACTAGATGCATTTGTGTTCATCTTGACATCACACTCTCTTTATTACAAATAAAAATCTGAAGATTAGCATAAATAACACTTTCAACATAGACTTAAGATACAAAAACTTAACCTTCATACTAGTCACACCATTATAACATCTCTATAACCCAATTATATGATGCAAAATTTAAAAATTTAACTCATATTAATGTGAATGTCGTATCAACATTATTAAAGAATAAAAAATTATCGGTGATCAATAGTCAAAGAAGCTAATAAATGTGTAATTTTCTCCTAATCCCTCATTCTACAAGTACTAATTCTTGTTCTAAGCTCAATAAAGGCACTCTTTTTTTTTTTAAAAAAAAAAACTTCTATTTTTAAATTTTTTTTCTTTAACTTATGAAGAATGTACTTTTTTTTTTCTCCTTTGAAAGACATTTTAATATAATAGTTCAAGTAAGATGAACTATTTCATGTGAACTTTAAAATTAAGGGAGGAGTTAATTAATTATGACATCATAGAAAATTTTTAGTAATTAGCTTATATATAAATTAGTAGAATAATAAAAACTTTGTGTAGCATTTTTTTTTATTTAAATTGATAGAGTAAAGAGCACTTCATTGGCCAATTATTTTGCACCATATTTTGATTTGAATGTCTTTCAACGAAGTTAGTAATTTGAACATCTATAAAAATTGATCATCGTTGAACAAAATTAAATTTCTATAACCCTAATAAACCTTGAAAAACATTGTTCAAAGTGAAAATTGAGCTGGAATCCCAATCATTGATGAAAATCAGTTGAAGTTAAGTGAAAGTATTTGATTCTAAAAAATAGAATTTCCATAGTAAAACTTGTTAGAGTTAAAAATAAAAATTTTATTGATTTTGAAATGAAAAAATTATTATCGGAGTTAATGAATTTAAATTTTCTTTTATAATATTAGAATAATCGTTATCAACTACCAATCACATTCTTTCCATATCAATAAGTTTTTTTTATATAGATTTCTTTTTTTAAGAAAAGGAGAGAATCCATTAAAATTTAAATATTAATTAAAATTGGTCATTTTTCAAGACTATGAATAATTAAAAGTTCAAAAATTAAAATTCGTTACAAAAGAGGAAAATAATTCATATGAAAATAATGTTAATTTACTTTGATGTACATATTTCTCATGCTGTCAATTTTTTCATATTTAGAACGTATTTTATTTTCTTAAAAATTATGTAGTGTACAAGTTTGGTAAAAGAAAAAGTAGCATTAATTTAAAGAAGCTTCAAGAACAACAAACAAAAATATTAAACATGTGATAAAAATATATTTATAAAGTAGAAAAATAATAGTTACATTTTCGAATTAAGAATCTTTAAATACTTAACTAGCACTTTTGTAATTCTAGAACATAATTTTTTTTTAGTTTCAACCTTTTTCAAATGAATCTTTTTGTTATTAATTAATTTGATGAGGAGTATGCGTTAGATTTTAGTTACTTATAATTTTGTAAAAATTTATTTATAGTTTATAAGTATCATTCTAAAATTATAAATGGAAATATAAACACATTTACTATGAGGTTAATTAAAAAAAAAATAAATTGGAATAGAATTGCCAGTTAAAAGTGGAAAATAGAATCAGTAAGTGTTTTAGTCCAATATCCAATTTAAAATTTGGGTGCCTTGATTTTTCATTTTGTAATGCATGAATTGTTTGCTTTGCTGCAAGGGTTCTATATCTCTCACACCCTATTATAGCAAGTATCCCTGAAAGGGATACTTAATCTAATTTATTAAAATATTTTTTTTTATCACATATTATCGTGTTCAATGCAAGTTCGTTGACTCCAAGATTCTTTTAAGTAGGTAAACTATTTTCTATCAATAAGAAAAATTCAATTTAAATCAAATAAATTAATAAAATTAATAATATTTAGTCAGTTAGTTTAATTTTTTATTATGAATTAATTTAGTTTGATTTTAATTTAAAAAATTTTAGTTTTCAAAATTTAATTTGATTTTAGAATTATAGACCAATTTGGTCCGTCAACTATTTGAGAAGGTCTAATTGAATCAAAATTTAACTTTATGGCTTATTAGCTCTAAATTTTTTAAAATATAGCCTTATTAAGTTCAATTTTGACTTAATTAGAACACGTCACTATAAATTCTACTGAAAGAGCATGTGTGACTCCCTCTCTCTCTCTCTCATATAAAAACTAAAAAATCACCTTTTTTTTTTCTTCTTCTTCTTCTTCTCTTATCAATGATGGATTCACCTTGATGAATGATTATAGTGAGGCCTTGATTATGATAATCATGATTAAGAACAAGACAGATAGAGATAAAGTAGAACGTGATCATCCAAATTGAATTGCAAAATCTTGAATATTGCAAATCTGATGAACAAGACTTTACTACAATAATGCAAATCGGATGAGGGAATAATGGGGTTCCCCTTAGTTTCACCTCAATGAATATTGTAGTAAAGTCTTGATTATGATAATCATGATTGAGAACAAGACATATGAAGATAGAGTGGAACATGATCATCCAAATTGAATTACAAAATCACAACAATCCAAATCAAATGAAGGAATAATGGGGTTTCCCTACTAACTCAATAAATTTTATACCAGGGTAGTTGAATTACCAGAAAAATAAGCTCAATCAAGGTCTGCTTTATAATTAGAAATCAAATTGATATAATTCATCATTTGTTTATAATAATATAATGATGAATTAAACTGGTATAATTCATCACATACCTTATCAAGGGATGAATTGTCCCTTAGGCATGGAACTAATGAAGGCTCATGTAAAATAACATTCTCAAACTCAGGCTAAATTCCTCTAGCAGCCTCAATGAGTCTTAACACAATCTATGCTGACTAAAGTCAAATTGAATTAGTTGATTTCAACTTAAAAACCACCCTAATATCAGACTTCAAAACCATCAAAGTATCATGTAAATCTAAAATCTTGAACATTTTTTTAAGAAGAACTCCTGCTTATACTTATAACCTTAACAAATGTAAACAATTGAACTGCATGACGCTTTACAGTCTCCATAAAATAAACATCATCCACCGCAGTACTAATCCCATAAAAAAATCTACTTATATAACATCTTCTCCGTTGCAAAAAAAAAAAAAAAAAAATCCTCATACAAACCTTAACTACCCTTATCTACCTTCTAATTTTGGTCTCCAAAGTATCTCATTCCAACCTCTGTATATCCTTAATATTTAGGTTCTCAATCCCTAGCCTCTTGAAATTTACATCCACAATAGACTTCTTTACATTCGCGTGCACTTGAATACACTCCCACAAGGATCCAGTAGAGATCATGCACTTGGCGATTGATTGCAAGTCAGCTATTGCTTCTTGAAGAATTATATCGATCTCTCAAATACTACTAATAGATCAATAACTAGTGCTATTGTTACTCGTAGATGAATCGGTCTGTTGGATTAGATCATTAAAAATTAATTCAATATCCAATAACAAGGGAAGCACAACACATCTAACCTCCAAAACTCACAAATTAACCATAATATTAAAGAAAAGGTGTAGAACTAGAATAGTAGAAGGAAAGTGAAGGTGTTATTGGAGAAGACTCCTAGAACTACAAATTCACCATAATAATTGGCTCGTTGTCATCATCATTAATATTGTAATTAGGGGAAAAGCGAAGGTGAGAACTAAAATTAGAATGGGAATCATAGGAACTAGAATAGTAGAAGGTGAGTGTGATTAGGATTGGGATTTGACATTACATAGGTATGCTTGTTTCTCATAAGAAATTTTTGTTAAGATTAATACAGTAAGAGAGATAAAGAGAAAAAGAAAGAGAAAGGGGAAGGGAAAGGGAATGACGAAAAGGAGAAAGAAGCAAAAGTAGGAAGCGGAGGAATAGATAATCAATTTGAGGAGAAAAAGAAGGAGGAGAAAAGTGATGTGGCCATTTTTGATCGCGTATATGGTTGAAGACCCAAATTTCGAGACCCATTTTTTACCACTTGTAAGCTACTCTATGCACGATGACCTATTTGAGCTATTTTTTAAAATTTTTAGAACCAATAGGCAATAAAGTTAAATTTGAGCTCAATTGAACTTGCCCAAATAGTTCAAAAGCCAAATTGGCTTTTAGTCCTTTGATTTTCCATATTAAAAAAAATAAATAAATTGAAATATTTTTAAAAAATTAAATTAAATTATAAAATTTAAATTAAACTAATTCAAAAAATATATAATTTTGATCAAATCAAATTGATTTAAATTAAAATTTTGTAAATTTAGTTTGATTCAATTTATGAGTATATAGTTTGATTATTTCAATTTGATTTATTTATCTTGTTAACAATTTTAATTGATCCAATTTTCAAAACTATATGATTTAATTAAATTTAATTTTGATAAAAATCAAACTAAATAAAACATAACTATTGATTCTCACTTTAGTTTCTAATATGACTTTAAGTTGATAGAGTCAAGTTTTTCTATGGTGCCTCCTTATAGTAGGACCAACATACGTTGTGAAAATGCTGATAGTTCATTAAGTCAAAATAAATAAAGGGATTTGAATTGCTTCTCAAGTTTTGAATAAAATCAAATTATTTATAATTTTAATTTTTAAATAAAAAATATTTTAATTTTTAAATAATTTTTAATATTTTTAATAATTTGAATGAAACTAAAGTAAAATCAAATAAAAAAAAATTAATACTTCTAAATGTATGAATAAAACTATATAAATGATAATAATTGCCACTAAAGGTTCACGCTCAGTTCAAAATGAGTTGAAACAAGAAATTGAATATCGAATTCTGAAAAATATAATTTGAATTAAACCAAACTGACTTGATTTAATTTAACTATGATTGAGTTTGGTGTAAACTAAATTTTTTTAAAAAAAATAATTTTAAAATATTTATAAATAAATTATATTATATTTCATATATTTTTAATGTAAATAATGAATTTTAAATATGATTCGATTATTTTAGTTTGATTTAATATATAAGTTCAATCTAATTTAATTTTAAATAAATTTGATTGATTCAGTTCAATTTAAAAATTTTTTTTATCTAAAATCTGAACTGAAACCAAATTTTTTAAAAGAAATTGAATCGAACTAAAATTAATTGAATCAAATAAATCAAATCGATTCAATTCGATCAAAATTTTCACCCAATACAATCTATTATTGCCACTACAAAGAGGCTGACCACAATAACAATAATAAAGGGTATACTTTTCTAAACAAATGCATTTCATCCTCTAAATATTATGTAGTCATTACAAGTTAGCCCTCTATTTTTAGTCACCATTACAATTTATGATAAAAATATACATTTCTATATAAAAACTAAATTTATTAATATATCCATATATTTTTTTTAATATTATCAACATATATTCGAATTTCCATTTTTTACATTAATTTTATTTGCGTTTCCATACATCATAGCCCTTCACCAACAATGATATGCTTGAATTTTGAAATATGCATAATTAGATCCTTCCTTAATTTAGTGAGTTGTATTAAAAACCAAATAATATAAATTAAATGGAAGGCACTTAACTATTAGATCCTTTTAGATGGCCATAGATAATAAGTGTCCCTCAAAATTCCAGAAGGCCATGGCCCTCTTACATGATTCTTTCACAATTCGCCGCGCCTACCCTTTAAAATTCCCGTTATTTTATTTACTATTCTATTTAATCTTTGATTGCTTCCGTGCGTTCTGTGTTGCTTTTGATAACAATTAGCAATTACTCGCCATTATTGGAACAAATTTTAAAATTATTGATTAATTTAAATGATTGATTAGTCTAAATAATCAATGTCATGTGATGACCTCTTGAATATAAATATTTATTGTAGTGGAGAAATAACATAACCCACTTCAAAAGTTAACACATTTCTTATACAGGAGTTAATTAATTAGTTATTATATTTCAACATCCTCACAAATTATAGCAAACTATTTAATTTGAATAATTTAATTAATTACATTTTGTAAGTAATTTATTCAGAATCTTGTACATAATTTTAGAACACCAAAATATAATAACTGAACGGAAACAAATTGTGTATCTGTCTCCGCATTGAATCCCAAGTTGTTTTGAGTCGTAATCTCAAAATCTGAAATAAACCACTTGAAGAATTCGTCAGAACGGTTGAAAACGGAAAACTAGATCTTCCTCTCCTTGACCTTCTCAAAGACGGCTACAATGGGTAAAACAACTAGGGTTTTCTGTTATGAAGGCTGGAGAGGGGACCTAGCCTATTTAGAATAATTTTAACAGGCTAACTCATCATAGGTTCATGTTAAAATAGGCTTACACTGACCGTCTTCCATATCGGCTCACAAAAGATGTTACAAGCTCATAACTCAATTGATCACATTTT
>CATIWR010417713.1:0-11318 GCA_949677035.1 Omphalea diandra | reverse complement strand
ATTATATTTTTATTTATAAAAAATATTATTTTTATAATATATATTATATAAAATATATATATATTTCTATATATCTATAATATATATATATATATATATATATATATATATATATATATATATATATATATATATATATATATATATATAAGCATTATTCTTTATGGGGTTATGTTTGGCCAGTGACAGCTTGTGTGGGAGTTTTGCATAGACTTGAATGGAATGTTAGTTTTTAATTCATAGGATAGGAGGAAAGGGAAGAAATTAAGATTCATAGGTTTGGAGGAAAGAGAAGAAACGATGCTTATATATATATATATATATATATATATATAGACACACACACACGTGCATGCATAGATTAGGATATTGTCTATATATGTACAGGTTTGCATCTTAGTCACTTTCCTGATATGTATAATATCCATATCTTTCCCGATATGGATATTAACATCAGATATTTCCTCAGTAACTTATAGACAAAAGTTGAGAGAGCAAACCAACTTACATCCATTTTACCCAACTCAGTAAAAAAATAATCAACAGGCTTCATTTGGCCTCGCACACTTGACGATACACAACAGACGTTGGAATGGAATTACGAAGACTGGCACAGACCATATTGACATAAGACAAAACAGTTGTTCTATTTACACATTGTCAAAAATAATGTTATGGGTTAATTTTGTTGCATTAATACCATTTAAAAGAAGTTGCATTAGCACCATATTCATATCCTTCAACAATAATCAGCTATCAAAAAACAAAAAACTCGCCAATTCGTCTAAGTTAGGAGTCATTTTTCTATCAAATATTGAATGTGGGGTTGCCACCCTTATCAACATTTTAAGGAAGCTTCCTGAAGAAATCAATTGTAAGATAGCTGCACTCCATGTCAACTAGTTTGAGTGTTGCCTTCATGCTTTCGTCCATTCTTTCAACTGACTCAATAGCTACATTTCCAACCTCTACTCTGAAAGCACAATATTGCTTTAACCCCTGAAAAGCCCAAAAAAAGAAAAGAAAATATGTTTAAAAGAAAAAAAAAAAGAAGAAAAGAAATTTATCTAACAGTTTGAGAAATTATCAATCCACGGGGAAAATAAAGTGTAGTTAAAGAAAGTAAAAATACACTCATTCTAACTTTTAGGCAAGATCTTTACACAGTTATAGACCAATAATACATTAAAAGCAATCTAAAAGGAAATAACAGATTTTATCGTTCTTCGTTAGCACCATGATATTTGGCAGTAATGATACGCATTCCTCTTTCATTCACACACACAAACATGTCAGTGATAAAATCACGTTTAGTAAGCGCTAAAAATGAGACTTGGATCTTGACCTAGCTCTGACATGCAAAAAGATATACTGCAAACTTTTAGCTTTTATTTGCTATGTTAAAATTCCAGTTGAAGTTACATACCTCTTCTCATTTACTTCTTTTTTTTTTTTTCGTTTCTAATTTTATACACTTAGAACACTGTTCTAGCACCGATATTAAATCATGGAATTTAAGTTTTTTTCCTTTTTATTTTAATAAAAGCCAATTCCTGATTTCAACATCCTTAGTGCTAGCTAGTAATTAGAATTAATGCAACCTCCCTGTAATAGAAAATCTATTTGTTCCTTCTGCACATACACCCAAGGAAAAAAAAAAAGATAAAGCATCTTTGGTGGTTGAATACTCAATTATGCTGCAAAAATGAAACATAAGGAATTGTCACCCACTTTCCCAATACTCTAGTTACTAAGAAATTTTCTAGAAGATCACTAAGAACGAAGACGACAGAAGTTAATGAATAGATTTTCTTAGTACATACACAGGCTTCATTTGGCCTCGCACATACACAGGCATGATCCCTACAGGAGTCTCACTGATAGCCTTGTAAACCAGATCATTTGATAGAGAATGGAATTGGATATGATAACAATTGAGTAAGTATAAGAACGTGACAAAGCAAAATTCAGAAAATGACAGAAACAGCAGGAGCATTTCGGAACCTGTAAGGAGAGAAATTATCCATATCGGGAAAGAGAGTACGGTATGGCAGATATAGTTTCCTTCTTCTGCATCTCTTCTCTCCTCTCTCTCCCACCTAAACTAACCTCAATTTCTCCTTATTTTTTCCTGCTCATACAGCACCCGCCGATAGATATCGATTGAATATCAAAGGAAGAGGTGTTTCTTCTTCTATAGTATCAGATTTTCTTTAATTTATGATTCAAACTTGGGGTAAAATTAGGGTTCTTCCCAATTAACATAATTTGTTGCTCTCAGTTTTGGGTTTATTATTATTATTATTATTATTATTATTACTACGAGGTAAGGGTATTCTAAATATGTTGTCCCTAATACTTAAGTAGATAATAATAAATTTTAATTAAATTTAAAATTTATTTTTATTAAATAATTAATTGAATGATTAATTATTATTTTATAAAAGTTATTATTAAGTAAAAATAATAAAATAAATTTCTTAAAATTATAATTATATACAAATGTAATTGTAAAAAAAGATTATATAGTGATTTATATTTCAATGTTATGTGATGCATTTTTAAGAAAAAATTATTAAATTTGAATGAAGTAAATTTATGATAATCAATCAAACAAATAATATAAGTATTTCATAATAAAAAAATAAAATTAATAAATAATTATAAATTATATATGTGAGATAATTATATTAAAAGATTGTCTATTAATTCATCTATTTAATCTTGTATAACATATTTTTAAAAGATAATTTATTAAAATTAAAAGAAATAATTTTTGATAATTTAGTGTACTGCTGCTATCTCTTATATACTCGGAATTTTGATTGATAAATGAAATTAGTTTTAGTTTTAGTTTTCTATTTAGATTTTTTCTAATTTCATATTTAGAAATTATTTAAAATTCTTTTATTTTATATTTTTTTTAATTTCTTATTAAAAATTTCTTTTATATGATTTTATCTTTCGATTTAAAATTTTTATTGTTTAGATTTTCTAATTTCTTATTTAGCAAATCTTTTTTATATGAAAATCAATTTTTTTTTAATTTTTTTATTTAAATTTTTTAATATGTATTACATAATATAAAATAATGATATGTAACAATATTATATAGAATTGTTTGACAAATAACAAGCAATTGTTTAAAACTGATCTTGAAACTGAAATTAATAATATATATTGATTTTAAGATTAAATGGGATGATATAAAAATGATGTTTCTTTTTAATTAATATTTAATTTTTGGAGAAAATAAATTTAATTTTTCCTTATTTATGTCTCCATATTTATTTTATAGTAGGATCACAATATTAATAAGCAACAAAAATTTAAAATTATAAATTTTTCATTTTTTAAGCATGAATTTATAACATGTCATTCTACTATGCAAATAAAATTTATGTCATTACTTCATATTTTTTAAAATACTTATTAAATATCTTTTCATAAGAATTTTATGAAACTAATTTTTAATATTAGTCAATAAAGTATTAAGATAATAGTATAATTGGATTTTAGTTTTGTTTTGTTTTAAGTAGCCTCATAATAGGGAATACTTTAATCAAATTATAATTAGATTTATAATAAACATTATTTTTATCTTTAGTGATATTTTTTAAATGTCATAAAAAAAATAAAATTATTATGACATTTATATTAAATGTTGGAATAAATGTCATAAAAAGATAAATAAAATGACATTTATTATAAGTGTCACTTAATATTAAGAGAATTGTGGCAATAACTAAAACTTTTAGTGACATTTATTGAAAATGTTACTTTAATGTAATATTTTTTTTTTTGTAATTTTAAGTGATATTTGCATAAAATGTCATTAAAAAAATGTCACAATAAATCATTTTTCTTGTAATGATGCAACCATACCACTTAATACATAGCACATCAAGCACTACGCTATCATCTTGCATCATGCAACCATTCATTGCAACTCCTGCACACTATGCACTCCAACCATCATATTGCATCATGTAACCATGTGATTTGACATTATTGATATTTAGGATGATGATTCCCCTTAGGGATATGCTCTTTTGATGTGTTATCTTGCCCAAGTTCCATAAATAAAATGGGAATAAGAGAGAATTAAAACATACAAACGAAAAAAGTGGGCATAAGGTAATCCACTTTATTAAAATTGGTTTATTAACTGACTTACATAGGAAAAATTATGGCCATTGTGGTAGCCCATAAATAAATATTAGATCTTAAATAATTCCTAGACTAGAGCTTAATAACCCTACTAAGATGGTTGTGTAATTGGCCTAGACTATCTTTTAGCTTATTTTTTCATCATCTCCCACATAGTGGGATAATATTTCTTTTGAAATTTTATTGATGAAACTTTTATGTGGCTCCTCATGTAAACTAGAAAGCAAGTATGCATTTCCTTTCAACGCCTTGTGTATCTTAAGGGAACCCTCCTAGTTGGGAAATGATTTTCTATATTTTTTGTCCTTAATTCTGGTTCTTTTTAAACCAAATAGCCTAATCAACCATTGAAAGTCTCAATTGCAACTAGACAACAAAAAACTATTTTCACAATGTCTTCCTTAACTATCAAAATCTAGTTTTAACAAAAAAAATCATCCATAATAAAGATTGTAATTCATTCTTTGTAATAGCGTCAACCAATATGTTTGCTATTGGCATGACATATATATCCATTGGGGTAGCATCATTTAAATCCCTAAAATCCATACAAACATAAAGCTTTCCATTCTTTTTATAAGGACTATGTTAGAAAAGCCATTAAGCATACCTTGTAGGCTTAATAAAGCCTGCCTACAACAATTTCTCAATTTCCTTATTGACTTTCAATTGTCTCTCTTTAAACATCCTTATTGGTAGTTGTTGGTAAGGATGAAAGTCTGGTTTAATGGAAAGGCAGTGCTCCACAAGGTTCTTACTAAGTCCTAACATTTCCACATAGCTTCAAGCAAAATAGTCTTTGAATTTTTTCAACACTCTATAATAGCTCTTTCGATCTCCAAGTAATAATGAACCGAAGTATGTGATTCTTAGCTCCCTAATTGAGCTAACATTTATCTCCTTCATAGGATTGTGCACCTCTGGCTTGAGATCTCCAAACTTTGAAGGTGTTTGTTCCAAGTCATGAACTTATAACTCTTCTATTTCTCGATCTAGGTCTTACTCAAAAATCACCTTAGCCTTATAGATGTCTTGAAATGCTTCCAACTCTAATATGTTAAAAGTTTGTTGCATGTATAATTTGAGTTTTGCGATTACAACTATTGTTAATCCTTCCTTGGTGTACTTAATCATCATTGACCTCCTCAATGATTAGATAAGACATTGGTCTATTTGGGACAATGGCTATGAGTTTAAGTAAGGCTTTCACTTGGCTCTTTACTTCATTCCTTAACATATAAACACCATTAGGATCACCATTCTTCTTCTTAGTTATGAACTATATTGGGCCAAAATTTTCATTATAGTACTTGGCCTCCACTGCATTAGAACATATAGAGAAAGGTTGTTATCTATCCAAACCATTTCTACATCATCTCTTTTCAAAAACAATAAAAACTAGTAAAGGGAAAATGACACAAACTAATTGGTGTGAATTCAATCTCTCTTTAACAAAGCATTATATTTGTTAAAGATTAACAATAAAAAAAAAAAACAAATAAGAAAGTCTTACTCCCAATAGTGATCTCGACGGGTAAGACTTCAAAAGTCTTGGTGAACTCCTAATTGAATGTTGAAATTGAGACTTTTATTGCTATCCAATCTTTCTATATCTTTCTTATTGTAGCTAAAATCATGAATGACAACATGTTTCTAGCAGATCCATTATCCTCCATAACTCTTATAACTATCTCCCATTTAAGTGTGCTTTCATGTATAAAGGGCTTAGGTGTTCATATCTCTACTAGTGGCTTTTCAAATATCACCCTTTTAGGTTTGTTTACACTAGTGGCTTGAATTGTAACACCACTATCTGATGGCAAGTCTTGCCCCTTTTGTATGTTGGATTCCTTCCACCTCTATCAAATCTTCCTCTAGATTTCTAGACTTGAACATATGTGGTAAGGCAATAGTACTAGTTAACAAGGTACATAAAATTCTCCTATTATAGAGGTTCCTTTTAATGAAGGATTACCATCAGAACTGTCTATCGAGCTTGTAATGAAGTCTGATTCTCTTATAGCTCTTCTTTCAATATGGGAACTTCTTGTGTTGCACTCTATGCCACTGCACACCTAGTTGTGTCAGAGGTGGGATCACGAACCTTAGCTATCTCTTTTCAAATATAGACTTAAGATGAGGATGCATCTTTAAAAGCATTAAAGGTTTGTTGTTATTTTGTACTGCATTATTCAAAATAAAACCCTTTTTAGGATCCAAGTTTTGATGTGAGCCTAAACCTTGTTTTTGAAGTCAAACGAAGACCTCAAATGGAGCATGATAGAATTGATCGATGCCGCAAGTGGGAAGGGATCCTTATCCACAAACATGTTTTATTTCTCTCTTAAGGAATTTTAGCACCCTCTTGTTGATCCTATCTTGAACAATATTCCTAAAGGCCCAACTTTTGTTAGTGGAATGACCAAAAGAATTATGCTATTTATAATATTCCTTTTCTTTAAGCTCTTTTTTTATTGAAAACTTGTAGTCTGCTAGTAACTTGATGAAATTCTCCTTTAAAAGGAAATCAAAAATTTTCTCCATATCAAAATTATATTGAGGGGTTACCCTTATGGATTGTGTCTTCCACTAGGATTTTAGAACCTTTCTAATAAGGGTTAGACAAACACAGATTGTAATAAATCTTTAATTGCTACCTCTACATTATTGAGTTCCTTGTAATAACTTCCTATAACAACTCTTCTCTTTTGATTTCCTTCATTCAGCGGTTCCTCATATTCTATGATTTTTGCTATAAGTTCACAAAGTCATGAAATTCCATATCTTGAAATTTTTTGTGTAGCTCAATGTGAAGACCTTTTTATGCCATTTTCATAAACTTGATCTCATATAAATTGATTTTGCATCTATTTCTCATTTCCTTGAACGTGGCAATAAATAGGTTAGTACTTTGTCAAGCCCTCTATGTGACTCTTGATAGATCTGCGATGCGCACCTCTAGTTTAGCCTAAAAAATTAAGTATGGAAGTGCCTCTCCATTTCTTACCATGTATGGATGGGGTTTTTGGCTAAAATAGCATATCGAGTAAATGTTGTCGCTATTAAAGATTTAGGAAACAACCTTAGTTTGAAATATAAAAAATTGTTATAATTTGCTAGTTCACTACATTTAATAGTGAATCTTGCCACATGCTCTAAGGTGGATTATCCATTTTCTTTAGAAAACAAGGTGAATTCATGGATCTTGTGTCTCCTAGAATAAGGATTATCCTTATTAATTGTATCTAGATAAGGTTTATGGAACTCTAGTAGGCCAAGTTGTTTAAGGCTTGGTCAATAAAGCTCATGTACTACATTTCTTACAACCTTCATGTCCATTCGAAGCCTTAGTAGGACATGTTGCACCACTTGGTTGATTCTCCTTTCGGGTATGCCCTTTAAGTTTCCATCTTGATTCCATCTACATTTGCATTTTCACATAAGTGAGGTTGGTTATTAGGATTTGTAGCAACAAATATTTGATGTGGCACCATTGGCCAGCCATGAAAGCCACCATTGTGAGTTGCTCATTTATGAACATTGTCATCCTCTCTCCATAAGGTGGCAAACATCTCTCTTTAGCTTAGGGAGCTTAAGGCTAGTGAGAGCTAATAGCTTCACTTTGATCCTTGAGGATTACCCCCTTAGCTGCTCATGAACTTATTGCTCTTGCTTAGGTGTAGCATTATGATTTACTCTCTTAGGATTTCTTTAGGTCAACTTATATGACATCTTATTTGCTATAGTGACCATGATGGAATCAACTTCCTGTATTAGCTTTCCTTGCTCTCTTCTACAACCTTCTTTTGGCTCTTTAGGAAGGGTTTTTTTAAGGCTATTTCAAATTGTACCTTGTATTCTTCTAACAAATCTCTAGCATCATCATTGTCAGGAAGTGGGGCAAAGTCATAACATGTATTCCAACAACAAGACTTATTGGAGTGGATTGTGCCTTTTGGTGTTGGGCGCCTTGAGGTGCGAGATCTCCTTCCATTTGATCCACAAGTTAGAGAGCAAATCTTGTCCTACTTTTTCAATAGCAACTTCAACGTCTTCAGAACCTATAATGTCTTTTCTAATAAAACTTCTTGTCTTTAGCGCCATGTATAACTAGTCCCACTTGGCATGCCAAAAAGATTATTGCTTATGAATTCGAAAATCAAGTGTGTCATGTGTGTGAGATATACAAACATTAACGAGATTACACTTCATCAACTTTTAGATCAAATAGATAATGAATCTCCAAGTTCATTTACCGCAATTTGCTTGGATTCAAATTGAAACACAAAAGACTTGAATGTGAAATAATAACAGTAGTTAATTGAAGCAATGAAATTAAACGAAAGACACTTGAAAATTTTAAAAAATTGTTTGATATAAAATGTTTGATGTGATTGGAATAATAACAATATTTACTAAATACTATTAACAGATGAATGAAAAAAATGCAACAAATTAGCTTGAAGGCAGTATGAATGTTTGCTGAAATTATTGAAAATATACTGATGATTTTTTTATATAATTGTTTGTTGCTGTCTGTGTGATTATAGGTGATTGTAGATGCCCATCTCTTATCGAGGATCCTCTAATTTATAGTCTCAACGATAATTGTTTGTGCCACGTTTTTCACGTCCATCATTCAGGTGTTGAGTAGATTAGTGGCTTAGTTCTCCATCTTCCAGGGCCATATACTCTTCCACTCCAAGAATAAATTTTTTTAATTGGGCTAAAATTATTTGGGATGAGCTAATTTTATTTTGGGGCAAACGTAATCAGAAAATATCTTTGACTTGAGGATGTTCTTTATGTGAGATTGATATATTGACTAAACAAGCTTCTCTATTGCTGAACATGCTTTAAAAATCGGATTTAGGCTTTAATTTGAGTCTCTACTTGATTTATTTCTTTTAGTTTATACCCACTAGCTCCTGCATCATCAACCATCACCATGGCACGAGAAAGAAGGAAAGAACAAATCCATGGAGATGCATTTTGGTTTTTCGAATCTGGCAAAGCAGTGAAGAGTGTGAACGAAGAGAGAGAAAAGGGAGGATATTATGTAGGTCGAGACGTTTCATAATTGGACAAAAGTCTCTTCAGTTTGGGTTTTTTTGGATCCATGCAAGAGTCCCCCGCCTGCCATGTCCATCTAGATTTTAGGGACTGGCATACTGTCTTTTCTTCCATGAGCTGTCCTCAAATTTTCTTAATCCACGGTTGATGACCATAATCATCTAGTATAAATTATTTTTAGTGTACTTGTGGCCAGTAGTTGATAATCAAACTCTTTACTCTGGGGTTAACAGAAAAAAGAAATTATGTGCTGTTCAGAAAAAAGAAAATTCTGTATAATTTCTGTATTTATTCTTAGGAAATCAAAGTCGCAACGTTTTATCGGTAAATTTATACTAATTAGTTTCTTAAAAAAAAGAAAAAGAAAAAAAGGCAATTAGTTTGAGGAAAGAGCAAACGAGCCCTCAAACCAAGAAGAGAAAAAGTGCCATGTGGCATGATGGAGCAAATAAGTGGGATTTCCCATGATTACACATGAGGCCGTCCCCATGGTACCGAGTTTCAAAACAAAAATAAAAAAAAAAAAAAAAATGGACCAGTTAAACAATTATAAAAAAGATGATCATTTTTAGTTGTGGGGGGTTTGATCTCTCTTCCAAATCATAATAAGCGAGCAGAGCTGATTTCCACCTTCATCATCACCATACTATCTCTGAAAACTCTCCAAATCCAAATTATCGATTCAGTCCGTCGGATCACAAAAGTAAGCATTGATTTTCTTCTATCTCATCACTCTTTCTACTACCCACTTCTCTTTTTGATTTTTGATTTTTATTTTTTTTCCCTAAACTTCATTTTCACTTGCATTTAAGATTTTCCGTTTCTGTAATGCTCTAAAGAGGGAGGGCTTGATCGCTTTTTTACCTTTCAGTTCAAATTATTATCTGAACAAATTTTCTTGAACATGTTCCCATGCAGAGTTCCATTGTTTTTAAAAAATTTAATATTACCTTCATTGTTTATGCCGATTTCTTTGATTTGGGATTTGGGTTCTAAAGGGTTTTGGCTTTTCTCTTTTGCATTTGCATGTAACGAATTACAACTCATTGGTCCTCTCTTCTTATTTCGTTCCTTATCAAGGTGTTTGTACGCAGTTAAAACGGATTGCTCGGTCTCTCAGTTTTATTTGGGTTGCTCTCTTTCGATGATTAATGGATGGATCTTCTTCTGCTGTCTGTCTAGGATCTGTAATTATTTTCTTGTGAAAAAGAAAAAGAAATCGGGTCGGGGATTTTAGGCGATTATGGCCAGGTGTTTTGCACCTTTTAAAAAAAAAAAAAATCCTTCTTAACTGGAGTGATTGACTTAGGGGTTTCTGGAACTGAATCGTGAAGATTTTACTTATGCCTTTTCAAGAAATAATTATTGGGAGCTTTTTAGATCATTAATTCATATTTTCCAGAGTGTTAACAGAGGATTTTTATTTTTTTATTGGTACGTGAGGGTGGGATAATGTTGAGGTGGCGGTTTGTCATACAATATTCTTGTTTAACTGTGAATGAGTTCAATTGATTGTTTCTTTTTGCACATTTGATTGAGTATTTCAGTTTCTCATTCTGGGATTCGTGCAATTTTAAGACAAAGCTGTGGGCTAGTATTGAAGCTGTTTAAAGGGCTATTGAGCTTGAGATTTTGGAATGAGCATTTCAGGTAAAACTTGTTAATGGGGATACAGACAATGGGATCTCAAGGTGATTGTAGTGGTAACGGAAAACAGTCTCACTTTCGGCCATTGGCACGACAGAATTCTTTGTATAGTCTAACTCTGGATGAGGTTCAAAATCAGCTGGGCGACCTTGGTAAACCTTTAAGCAGCATGAACCTTGACGAACTTCTCAAGAATGTATGGACAGCTGAGGCTAACCAGTCTATAAGTATGGAACTTGAAGGCACACAATTGGCCAATCAAACTGCTCTGCAGCGTCAGGCAAGCCTGTCATTAACTAGTGCTCTAAGCAAGAAGACTGTTGATGAGGTTTGGAGAGATATTCAACAAAGTAAAACTAATGGGGAAAAGAAGTCTAGGGAACGACAGCCTACTTTGGGAGAGATGACTTTGGAGGATTTCTTGGTCA
>CATIWR010417677.1:0-61926 GCA_949677035.1 Omphalea diandra | reverse complement strand
TAGATGACATTTCAATGGAATAAGTGATATCATGTTAGGGGTGGGCGGATAGTATTTGGGGGATAACGTTGAGGCACTGGGTTTTGTGTCAGGTATTGGGGGGGGGGTGGGTGGTTGGGGTGTGTGTGGTTTGATGGGGTGGGGGGAGGGTATGTGGTGGTGTCGTGTGAGCTCTTTCTTTCTTCTCCATTTTTGACTTTGGTAGTCTTTTCTTTTTATTTTTTTCTTTTAAAACTCTTTTTTCTTTATTTATTCTTTAAAGCTATAGTAGGCTAGATCATCCATAGTAGTGCATAATATCATAATTTTTTCACTATTTTTTATTTTTCATTTTAATAAATATAAATTTATTTTTTATTTTTATAAATTTATAATTTTGTTTTTTTTGTAATTTTAATAAAACTTTTTAGTTTTAATTTCATAAAAGTGTGTTTTCTTATATTGATGTTATTATTATCTCTTTTATAGAATTAATTTATAATATTATTAAAAGGATAGATTTATTTTTTTATATTAGTTCTATTAGACTCATTTGAAGACAATAATACTGAATTATGAGAGCATAACCACCTTATAGAATGCATTTTTCATTATTATATAAATTTTAATATTTTATCAATATAGTTTGTGTTTATATAAAAAATATTATCATTTTTCGAATCAGATTCAATATATTTAATATCAATAAAAATTATTATAGATTGTAAGTTTTAATTTTTTTTTATATATATTGATATTTTTATATTTGATATTTTATAAATAAAAATTATTCTTTTTTATATAAAAAATAACACAGCAAATTAACTAAGTTAGCATTATGCATGGCATGACCAACCCCTTGTAATGCTGAGGACAGAAATTGATATGATTACATAATACAACATCGCATAATTGTTGGATAGTATAGAGTTGGCTAAGGCTATTCTTTCCTTTTCTTAGACTAGATGCCCAATAGGGTCCCCTCTCATTTCAGCAATGGCTCTATTGCTTTAGTTGCTAATTGAAAAAACAAAAATAAAAAGTGTAATAAATTTTTTTTTTTTTTTTTGACTTACCGTTTTATATGCGCTACCATGAGACAGAACCCATATCTAGGTCTAGGTACGTGACTAATTAATCAAAGGAGTTATCCACCAACTTTCTGTTGATGATTTGATGTTTTAGTTGATTATTGTATTATTGCCTGTCAAATTTCAACTACGCTTCTCAGAAAATATTGTTCTGATCATCTGAATATAACTAAGATTGAAAGAAGTGGACAAAACTAAGTTATATATTGGTTATGATTTATCTAATATAAACCCTTTAACCACGTGGTTTTGGAATGTGTGATTTTTTTTAAAAGAAAATATGAATTTTTTATTCACATAATAAATTTAGTTTAATTTGGTATAAATATAAATTTACTACATTTAAAAATATAAAAATATTTTAGCTGTAATTTTTTTTTTTAAAGCTTCCAATCGTATTGATAGAGGTTTATAACTTGTAACTTGATTATTAATATATTTTATTCAATGATTTTTTTATTACATATTAATTATTTGATTTTAAATAAGTCTAATTGAAAATAAAACAATAACAAACTACTCACAAATCACATCCAAAACTCTAAGAAGTAACTAAAATATTTTATAAAGAAATTGATCCACACTCCCATATAGGGAGAACAAAACTCCTTTGAATGGCGATTCATAGTATCCAAGAAAAAGAGAAATAACTATATTTATAGATTTGGATTTTATTATGAAATGAAAAAAGCTTACAATCAAGTAAAAAAGTATAATAAATTACAAATAATTTAATTCCAAAAATTTAATAATAGATTAATGACAATCACATGATTTTCTTTCAAAAGCCTGAAAAATATGAAAAAACTGAAAAATTAAAAGAACATAGATCCACTAGAAAATTAGTGAATCTAGATGAAAAAGGAACTATGACCTACTACATGATCTTATAACCGCCTAATGAGTTCAAAATCGAAGGAATTTATATAAAAAAAAGAAAGAGTTTAATAATTTGTTATTAAAAGAGAGAGTTGAATGTATAATCAAAGTATAGAGAAAGTTATTTTCTTTGCATTATTTCAAATTTGATGTGTTTTAAAAGTCATTTTAAACTCTCGATGCTCGCATTTTTTTTGAGTGTTAGAATTTTTCCTTGTTTGTTCTTATATATTTATAATAACTAATGTTAAAAAAATTCTAAAATACTTAATATTTAAGAAATATAATATTAATTATGATACATTTAATTAATTTTTAGCATTAAAAAATACTAAATATTATAAGTTGAATAATTAAGTTTAACTTATATGCAATGAATAATATAGAAAAAAATATTTTATATATGAGACAATTTTTGAAATTACTCATTTTAAAAAGATTTTATAAATATTTTTTAAATTATAAATAATTTTCATTTATATAAAATTAATATTCATAATTTCATACAAATATGAGTTGAAAAATACATAAAAATTAATAATTCAATTTTAATTGTATAAATTTAAAACATTTTTAATCCACACATTAAACTAATATAGATTTTTTACATAAAATTTATTTAAATGTATCTATATCATTTTGATAAAAAAATATCTTAATTAAATAAAATTCAGAGTACATTTTAAATTTTTCTTGACAAAATAATTTTAGCAAATATATAAGTTAAAGTTAATTTAAAAATTAAAATAGTTACTTTAAAGTTTTAAAAATATTAATTTTTTTATCTTAATTACATATATATATATATAATATTAAAAAAAAACATATATATAATGCGAAGCATGAGAATACGACTAATTATATTAAAATATTAATCATAAATAACTTTTAGAAAGATCCAAACTTATTTAGAATAGAGAGAAAAGTGACCCACTGTTGGTCCCCGAAGCATTATGTTACATACGTGCAAGTTGTTGATGACAGCAAAATTCTCTCTTGTTAATCCATGTTAAATCATTCCAGTTAAGATCAATCTTTGATTCGAGTGATTGGTCCTCCTTTTGTAGTTTGACACACTACTTTTCAAATACCTACCATTCTTTGTTAAGAAAAACACCTGAAAGAAAGGTCCATCATTTTATGTGCAAATCATCATATGTACTTTCACTATGGTCTTCCAATTACATCACAGTGCCATTCATTAAGTTACTACTCAGACACGGAAAAATTGTAATAGTGAGAAGGCAGCTTTTTCAAGATATCATTGCCTTTGTCCATCCTTTGAGGAATGAGAACAAATGACCATTTAAAAGTATTGATGCAGAATCATGCATGTTCTTGTAGCGCTGAAACTTTGCTGAAAATACCTGCTTTTCCTCTGGATAGTAGGCGTAAAGGGTACATTAAAGCTATCAGAAACCACACATTATCTTCTGTCAACCTCGAGCCATGTCTTCTGTTCATTTCATATTTCATAACCATAATATAATAAAAGAACAATGCTCAAACTTTTCATCAATGCTCTGACCTACAATTGTCATGAAGCAAAGAATTATGGGTATCTGATATAATTTTAGCGACAAAAACAACAAATTAATGTTAGTTTTCTAAATCATGTGATGGATGACATGCTTGAAACAGCAAACCCATCGGCTGGAGCAGAGGAAGTGTGTTGAAGGTTGCCAGTTCTGTCTCTTCGGAGAGAATGTGGATCTATCCCTGCCTTGTGCACTGCGATCACACCAATTGCTTCCCAATAATTTGAGACCTTGAACTCCATGAGAGGCCACTCAATTTTTTCATTACATGCCAAGTTAAAATAGGCTCAGCAGCTTGTTATGATAAATTTATGCCGCTTCCTTTCAGAGATGAACATACATGAAAACAACAAACATTTGGCATCAATGTAATCTATATTTTAGCAAACATGCCAGAAAAAATAAGTGTTCAATAAATGATTTCAAGTGATTGTGTTATGAAATTGAAGGCGGAGCAAAATGAATAAAAGAAGCTAAAAACCCACAATTGATTGGCCTTATAGACTTAGATCCAAGCATAGCCAAAATGTTGTTTGTTTTAGTATTTCAATGTGGGATAAATTCCCCATACAAATGAGAGAGCTAAACCACAATAGATTGGGATTATGGACTTAAGATCAAGCATATCCAAAATGATTAGAACTAACTATTTGGATACTTAGACTTTGACCTATATATCCTTCTTGTTTGGTGTAGCATTTCACTGTGGGATAAATTTCAGTAGATTATTGTGTACCGCTTCAATCCCAAGTTTGTCTGGTGTACTGTTGAGCACTGTTTCATTTGCCTCCACAGTAACTATAAGAGGCTGAAAAAGAAAAAACATTGGATCAATTATAAGCATGAAGAGGCCATTTGCAACCAGCTTATTGTCTAAATTATCGAGACAATAAAGTACACCACGTGGTAACAAGCCAAAATGATATTTTGCAAATCTAACTTTTACAAGAATTGACCATAAATTATTTACAAAGAAAGAAAGAAATGCGTGATGATGGTCATGCTTATGAATATCTACCTTGTTTCATTTACTTCTTGCAAAAGCAAGAGCACCATCTCCACCACAAGCATCTATTGGAAGGACAACACTATCAACATCATTGGCTAACAGGCAAGAACTGGGAGTTCTTTACCAAATATCGCGGTGCTCTAGTTAGCCTGGAAAGTACACAGGGCAAGAAAGTATATCCTACCTGTTGAAAATATAGAATAGAAATGCATATATATATATATATATATATATATGCAGAGAGAGAGAGAGAAAGCGATAGAGATAGAGGGATCATACAACTCATTAGCCTGAAAAATATTAAGTATGGCAATACAGATTCATATGAATACACGTGAAGATTATGTTACTTTTGTCAAGTGTTTACCACTTGAAAATTTGGATGTATTTAATTGTATTTATGTACATTGACTTTCCTGTTTGGTCATGAACCCTATTCTTCTAATTAGGCTTCATCTATTCATCTGGAAACATTGCAAGGAAACAAAGGTATTCACATGGTTAAGATCGTAACAATAATACGCTACACTATTGACCAGTTTTGAGTAAGACTATCACATGTATTAAGCAAAGAGAAAAACGAGGAGACACTTCCAACATTTTGAAAATGCTATTTGATTCAATGGTGCATCTTATCGCCTAATATCATCGATTCCCTTGGCAACCTGATTGATTAAATATGACCAAGCATCCATGCGCTCTGACACACAGGAAAATAGATTCACTCCTAAATTGCACACTTTTTTCATTTAAGTTCACAAACCTCCTCAGCAGCTGATTTAGGACTAAGAGATGGGGTCAAGGGAAGCGATCTCATCGCAGGAACATGTGCTCAGGAAATCTCGAATTCCTCAACCACTAGGTGACTCATAACTGCCTCTACCCCTGCCAAAACATCTATTCCCTGTAGCCAAAAGAATAGAACATACAAATAAAAGAAAACAAGGTGCAGGAGTAAAAAAATTTTCAAGCTTCTGTTAGTGATGTCAAGTTCTTTATTTTAAGTCAAAAATAACAACAATGAACATTATAACAATAAAAATGAAAACTATTCTGTAGCTAACATACATAAAGAAGAAAATCTGCAAATCAGATCCATGAAATTTGTTGTTTTCTCAACATGGGAGCAAGTATATAAGCACAGATTAAGCTGTACACTTTGCTCAGTGTCAAAGAAATAATCAACTGCATGCAGAGATGAATTTAGAAGCTGAGATATAAATAAATGAGTAAAAGAATTCATTTCAAATGAACTATAATAGAAATGAATGAGGAAAATGCTGATATAGGCCCCTAAGTTTAATCATTTTTAGAACATTATTCTTCTGTTTCCCAGGAGCTTTTTGGAAATCAACAGAAAAAAAAGAAATCAAGTGAAGCCCAAGGTGACAATCAGAGCTTCAGTTATGATAAAACAAACTGCCAATGCCCAAGTGAGACTTAAATAGGAAGGAAAATTACCATGAAACAGCAAAAATAGCATCCCAAATACATTCATATATCCCTTAAATGTGTAAACACAACCATTGGGTGATTTAAAAAAACTTGGCAAAAGCAAAGCTGGAGCATAATAAAAGGTCTTCCAACTTAACTTTGTCATACATTTTTTGATATCCTTTCACCTATTATGCTGAATACATCCAAAACCAAGTAGTTGCATGGTAACACTGAAAACATAAGTGCCTACCATCCCCTGTCGATATTCATCAACATCATCATCTGGAAAGCGTCCAACAACAGCAATAGCATTCACTTGAGAACGTTCAACTAAAGTCTGAACAGCTCTCAACAATGAACCATGATGCTTAATCCTGCCAGTTGATTGCCCACTCTTTGGATCAACCCACTTTTCCACCTGTCCTAAAACATGATCTTTCAGCTGTTGCAATTATATGGATTAAAAGCGTTCATATTCTTTTCTTTTTCCAAGCTAAAATACAAGTTCAACCATAACTATGGCAATAAAACAACCCAAATAACAAATAAAGTGGCCATTTTACAATAAAAAGAGACCATATATAATCCTTAAATACCATCACTGGTAACTCTAATGGGGTATCAGTAACAATATACTCCACAACAGGCAATCCAAGAGAAGCCCCGGTAGCATCAGCGACTTGCAAACGACGAATTTGAAGCTCCACCTCAATTCCATTATCAAGAACCAGTCCTACCTATTTGCACCACATTCCCAATACATTATAACACAACAATCAGCAATTTTTTTGTACCACAATGCATACAACTACATAAACCCTTTTTTATATATTTAAAGGCTAGGGAGTTTCAACATTTGAAGTCCAAACGTCGAAGCACACACTGGATTATCATGCTATTAGCCCAATGGCATACAAGTACACAAATCCAGCAATACAATATTAAAATAATAATAATAATAATAATGAGCCATTGCCTCGTCTATAAAGTTGCGGGTTTCGAATCCGTCTCAGCTTAATTAACAACAAAAAAGAAAAAAAGAAATACCTTATTTTGGTGAACAGGCTGAAGAGCCCATGAGCCCTGAGCAAAACGTTCAAGAGCATAGCCTTCAACTTATAATACATTAGGCATAGGCCAATACAGCATGGTAGCATTAAGCACCCGTAATACGTAATAATCAAATACTTAAAACAACTAATTGAATTTCTAGTTAAAAGACCAAACTAGAAACGTACATTAGGATGCGTAATGAGGCAATCTACGACGGAGGATAAAGCACGAGCAACTGGTAAAGCATCCCCGGCGAATCCTCCAATAGTGGCCCCCCCACTCCAGTCGGGACTATCATCACGCTCGTGTACTCCCTCCTGCACTGAATCCCTCCATCCGATGAACAGAACAAGAAAAAAGTATATATCCTCGTATTCTAATTTTACATTTACTATTAAATGGAGTAAGTGGCACTGACCTTGCTTGAACAGTGAGCAGCCAAACAGGAAATTTTTGGTCGAGATTTGATGGTTAAGGGAAGGAATGGATGGCAGTGATGAAATGCTGTTATTGCCATTTTCGTGTAAGGTTGCTCTGCTGCTTACACAAAGTTCGTCAAACGGGTATCTAATATGCTGGCTCAAGAGATTTTTTTTTTTTTTGGCAGTTCGACGATTTTTCCCTTCGTTTTCGAAAACTTACCCACCTTATCCGCCGACTAGGCCCATAGGATGGAGCTACCGGGCTATCCCTATGTAATTTGTCGCCATATTCCGAACTAGACAAATTATATTATAGACCTCCTTTTAGTAATACGGTATGATTTGAGATTTTTTAAAAAAATTAACGTGCATGAGTTTTTAAATTTATTGATTATTATTAACAGACATTAATAAAAATTATAGTTGAATTTCATTTTTTTTTATTTTTATTTTCCTTTTTGTTTGATTTTTTTGTTATTTGTTATTTATTCTTCGATAATTTATTCTTAAATTATCTATTTTTGATTATCTGCAATCAATGAATGAAATTTATAATAATGAAATTATTGATTTGTTAAGCGATATCATATGAGTAATGTTTGATTATCTATTGTTTATGTTGTTCATTTTTAATTGTTGTTTTTTTGTTATAAATTCTCTATTTATTTTTATTATTTTAATATTTAATTGTTAGTTTTTCTATATTTTTTTGTGTTTTTTATTTTGTTTTTGTGCGTTTAATTTTTTTTGTTCAGTTTAGGAATAACGTACATAAATTTCGTTAGTTGAAATTTTAAGTTCATTATTATTATTCATGTGGTTCCTTTTTATAAGGTGTATGTTTTCTTTTTTCTATATATATAGTGTAGTTTTATTATAAGTAAAGCATAGGTTCAAACTTTCATTTACATAAATTTGTTATCATTTAACTTTAATTTGATGTAATATATTGGAAATATTTGTATTCTTCTTAAAAATTATAAGTTTATTATATTAATATAATTTTTAATTATGTTTTTATTATATTATAGTTGATAATATGAATAGTGTTTTTGGTATACTAAATGAACATATATTTTATAAAAAATGAACCTATAGTTTATAAAAAATAAATCTATAGTTTGCAAAAAACGAACCTATAGTTTATAAAAAAAAACTATAGTTTACTGATGGTAAAACTACAGTTTATACCAAATAAACATATAATTTATATTAAATTCACAAAATCATCATATAGAAGTTTAGATAAAAAATGAATATGGAGTTTATTACTAATAAACTTACAATTAATGAAAAATAAACATACAGTTTAAAAAAAGTGAATCTACAATTTATATCAAAATAAAATTATACTTTAAAAAAAAAAATAACTTAGAGTTAATATGCATGATTTATTGTGTTGTTTATTAATTAAGTGTAACAGATGTTAATATGGAGGCGCGCATTTTTTTCCTCATATATGATAGGTCCTAGTCTATATTGTTATATGAACAGAGGTGCATGGTATAAGAACTCTTATAAATGGATAAATTACTCTTTAGTGTTGTTTTATTTTTAAAAATATGAGTCTCTTTAGCATTTTCTTTTATTTTGAAATATTTAAGAGATAATTACTATGAATCCTCTAACATTTGACATATTTAATAAAATCATCTCTCACGTTTCAAAATTATACTATAAATCTCTCATGATTGTCTTGTTATACTAATTAGTCTTTTCGTTAATTTTTATGTTAGATTTATATAAAACTCTAATAATACCCTTACTTTTATCTTAAATTTTCATCTCATACCATAAGTTTCTCTTCTTTTTTTTTCCCCTCTTCTTCATCATCATTGGCAACTTTACCTCTTTATTTAAAAAAAAAACAAATAAAAATTAAACCCCAAAATACAAACATAAACAAAAATCAAACTCCAAAAAAATTGCGAAAAAATATTCAAAATTTTAGAAAATCAACAAACCGATCTTTACCAAAATTGACACAAGCCCTAATATCTCTCCTCCTCATGAGATGCATAACGTTGTGGAAGTCTCCACGTGGAGGACCTTCAATCATTAAAAAAAAAATTGCTTGTAAGACTTAGAGAGAAAGCAAGGGTTGGCTTCTTTGTATGTTTATTTAGAGCTAGTTAAGAATTTTAAATATTTGGTGAAAGGATTTACAATTTTTCATCTAAAAGTTATAGTGTGTTGCTATAAGAATTATAGTAAAGAATTTACAATTTTTCATCTAAAAGTTATAGTGTGTTGCTATAAGAATTATAGTAAATTATTCATTGCGAATTGTGAATATAGGTTTATTGAGAAACTGAACCACAAAAAATTCTTGCGTTGCCTTTTGCTTATTTATTTTGTTTTCGTTATGCATATGAAAATTTTTCAACAAGTGATATCGAAGCTTGATTTTTGTTTTGGGCAGAGAAAATTTTTGAGATAGAAAAAAATTGTCATGAATAGTGTTGGGTACTACTCACTGGGACCTACAATAGAAATTTTGAAGAGGGTGTTTTATTTGAAGAGACTTCTATAGACACTATGGAAAATACACTGAAGTTTGCAATCTCTTAGTTTGATGGAAAGGGCAATTTTGCTCTATAATAGAATATTATCTAGGACATTTTGGTGCAACAAGGTTTGATTTGGCTTTGGAGCAAGAAAAGCCAAAAGGTATTACTAAGAGCAAATGAAGAATTATATAGAGGAAGGCAGTAAGCACCATCCAGTTATGACTTGCTCCATAGGTCAAATTTAAAGTCATAAAAAAGGCATCACCAAAGGTATTGTGGGATAAATTAAAGGAGATTTATGAGTCAAAGTCGTTGACTAACCAACTATTCAAGAAAATGGAGATGTATTCACTTAAGATGGAAGAAGGAGGAAACCTTTATGATCACATCAATAAATTTAATTAGCTAATGTGTTAGTTAGTAAATACTAGTGAAAAAGTTGAAGATGAAGAGCAAACATTACTCTTGCTTGCTTTTTTGCCCAAATCCTATAAACTGTTGGTGCAAACAATATGTGTTGGAAAAACAACACTAAAATTGATTGAGTTGATAACAGTGCAAATGATGAGGGGTGAGAGCACATCAAACGGAAGTGAGATTATAGCACTAACTGGGAGAAGTCAAAATAAAAAAAAAATGTGATGAGAAAATAAGATCAAATTCTAACCCCAGAGATTATAGTAATGTGGAGTGCTATTATTGTGGAAAGATTGGTCACATACAAAATTATTGTCCAAACCTTAAAGAAGACTTTGAAGAGTCTTAAACAGCTGCGAGAGAAGATGAAGGGTAAACTAAAGATTGGTGATGATACCAAAAATGTGGTCAAAGCTAGTGATGAGTATGAAGATGAATTCTACCTAGTGCAAGAAGATGTTGTTGATGGTTGCTCTGGTTATTCCCGTTTACAGACAAAAAGCAGTAAAGTGAAGAAGAACAAGAAAACTATGAAATGGGTAAAGTTTTCTGACAAAGATGAGCTATGTTAAATTATGAAGCAGAGTGTTTATCCTACATCAACGAAGAATGAAGAGCCCTGTCAACGAATTATTAAAAAGACCATTAAATTTAAGTGTAGAAGACTTCTTTTTAAAAGGAGCATAAAAAGACTATACTCACAGGGAGAAGCTATGAAGAACTTGTAGCTACAGTTGAGGCCTCCATGCTATCGAAAAGGAAAGAATTGTTGTGAAAGTTCCTTCACATGAAAGGCCTACGATCATTAAAAAAAACAAAAAGAATGTTTAGCCATGAAGTTTAAACTGCTTCATGACCAAGCCACTTGGACTGGCCTTCAAGTTTAAAGTCAACAACATAAGTGACTTAAGCCTCTTATTTTGCCTATAAATAGGCAATGGGGCATGATCATCAATGTATTCATGGTGAGACCATTATGTGTGTGAGAGCAAAATCCCAAGCTTATGAGACTTAGAGTGAAAACAAGCAGTTGCTCTTTTGTATGTTTATTTAAAGCTAATTGATATTTGGTGAGAGGATATATAATTTTTTTCATCTTCAAATTGTAGTGTGTTACTTTAAAAGCTATAGTAAATTATCAATTATGAATTATAGATATGGGTTTATTGAGAAACCAAACCACGCAAAATTATTGTGTTGCCTTTTGTTAATTATTTTGCTTTTGCTGCGAGTGTGAAAATTCATGAAAATTTTCCAACACATAATCCAAATCTTTTTAAACCCTTAAATCGTTATCTTTATAAAACCATACTCCACCTTACCCAACCCACTAAAGTAATTTTACTGCACCAACCTTCCAATCAATTCAATCCACTCAAGCCATGAATGCACCACCTCCATCTTCATTTTCTTCTTGAAATCCAATCTAGAATCACCATTATCTGCAAAACTCATATTCCAAGTTTTCATATTTTGAGCTTAAGAAATTTTCAAGTTTTCAAAAGAGAAAAGTATATCAAATTTGAATTGAGACAAACATATAATAAGGAGAAAAGCATAACTAATTTGTAATTAGTAATGAACTTTTGCCATTCAAACTAGCAATTGTATCTATAAACTCTGCACAAAATTCCATACCAAATAAAAATTTGATCAATAAAAGAAAAATCCTTATAATTCAATAAGCCTATAATAAATAAGAAAAAATTAAAAAGAGCAAAACAAGTCAGTAGCAACACTAATCCCATAGAATAATGTCCAATTATAAGAGCATTTACCCCATAAAGCTTCTTATTTGGATAAGCATTTGGGAGAGAATTTCATGCATTGATTGAGTTTTCGGGTCATAATGGGCAGAGTTCACATTGAGATTTAAAAGATATCCTTTCGAATACGCAAATTCTTGCGAAAATGTTTACAATTTTAGCAAACATTCAACATGTAATTGGAAATATATGCAAGAGCAACAATCAAATCCATGGAATAGCAATTTGGACAATTAGATGTTTCTAGAAACACAACATCTTTGTGGAAAAACAATGTAAATTGTCCTTACCTAACAGTTCATGTGCTCCCACCACCAATAGTTCTTACACACTTCTCCACCTTTGCGAAATCCATTTGTTTACTCTCGTCAAACTTGGCTTCATCTATCCTCAAATCATCTTCATCATTCTCCTCGTCAACACTAATCAAACCCTCAGTATTCTTGTTACTATTTTTCTCTTTCAATTTCTTAAGTTATTCATCTTTCTGATACTTCTTTCAAGTTGCTTATCTTGCTTCACATCACACAACAAAAAAAGCACAATTAATTAGTAGAGCAGGTTGTCTACAACAAGGTTGAGAAAAGAATGAAATTGAGAATGGAAATATTAAGAAAAAAGATACGGTATTTAAGAAATTACATAATTACATTATAGTTTTTTAGGGGTTATTTTATCATTAAAATAAAGCATAAAATTTATTTTGATCATATTCTTTTTGACTAATAGTATATGCTCATTTATAATGACTGAAGGACTATTCTGTATACTATGACAATCGTAAGGGAGTTTATAGTATAATTTTAAAATATAAGGGACAATTTAGTTAAATATATCAAACATCAGAGGGTTTATAATAATTATCACAATATCTAAACATGATGAGATTGTTAAACTTTGAACATTTTATCTCCTATATTATGAGATAGATAAGTTTCAATTGAATCATTAGTTGAGGTTTTATTTTCTTTAAATTATTGCAATTTTAATTGTTCTTAAAACTCGAAGCCTCATAACTTGATTACAAACTCTAAAATTACTAAACTAAAATTATTTAATCTAAATTTTACATATAAACATGAATACAAGAAAAAAAATTATCATTATAGAGATTTATAATTAATAACGAACCTAATTAATATGGAAAGGTCTAGCTCAACTACTGTAAATTAGAGCTCGGTTTATTAAACAATTTGGATCAAACCAATCTATCTACAAAATAAACCTTAGCCAATGATAAATATTTCAAAATAATCAGGAGTTCTAATCCTATAATTTTAGTGGATAGTTTTATATACATAATAATTAATCGTTTGTTTTGGTAACATCCTTTGAATGCAGCTCTCTTTTCATCTACTTTTTTTGTGTGCTCGCGACCTTTCTACCTATGTCTAAAGGAGTGGTCATCGATGATCTCTAACCACCGATGGTGACTCCTTTCTCCTTCCATTTTCTTGTTGTGTATATATTTTGGTTTTCTTTTGTTATTTATTCATTGTTTAAGTTGTTTTTAATTAGATGCTCCTCCGTGGAAACTTGAATCCTTTATTTTTGGTGTTTTTGCTATATATGAGTTTCATTCCCTTCTCTACCAGCATTTGTTTGACTTGTCTTTCATTTCAGATAGTGATTGCCGATATGTTGGTTTTCTCAGAGGTACCACTATGGCGAGGAGGAGTTTATTAGTGGAGACAAACCATACACTATAAGACGTCATTGTTGTCAATTCATCCAGTTGTTATGGCTACTACAGGTCATGAAGATCTAATATTCAAATCAACTCTACCAAATTATACTTGTATAGGAGCTTATTTCCTCATCCTCATGGTCATCACCATCTGGCAGAAACACGTTGCTTCCACGCATGTTGGTTGATGGTGTTGGTGAAATTACTGAGAAATATTTTAAAAAATGTATTTGCCCTAATGAGCTTTTCTTACTGTTCAAATGCTACTAGAAGTGGACCTAGATAAGCATATTTAAGAGATCTATTGCTCTTTGTACTATGTTTTTTGCTCAATCCTTTTTTAACTAGTATATATTTTAATTATGAGTGGATATTTGATTCTAAACAAAATAATTCATATTCTCCAATGAAAGAATGAGATTTTACAAGTGAAAAATATGTAAACAATTTAAAGCATACACAAATTTAGAATTATACCACGATTTCACACAATATACGATTTTAAGATTATATTTATTTGACTACATATATTATTATTATTATTATTATTATTATTATTATTATTATTATTATTTGTTTGCTTGAACTTCTTACTAAAAATAATATTTTATTTAATTTTATTATTGCCAAAAAGTGGAAATCATTATTATTTATATATTGCTACAACCATGTATATAACAAACAAAAAATACACGCTTGTAAATATTTAAATTACAGTAATTTAGTAATATATCATAACAAATATGAAATTATATATATATATATATATATAACATTGTTATTTATTTATTTCATTATATAATTTATTACTAAATTTTGATACATAGAGTTTAAGCGAACACTAAGTAATGTAATTATTATTTAATTAAATTATATTTATAAATTAACAACTTAGCAAAAGAATTAATTTTTTAAATTGAAATATTTTGAATCTTAATTCAAGAATATTTTTAGAGAACTTATATATATTTACATATAACACTAAACAATCCATGTTTCCTAACTTACAATGAAATGGGTCCATCAAAGACTTAGAGGATGGTCATATGTATGTATATGCTAATTTTTCGATGATTGAATGGTTTTGGTTCATTAGCTAGAGAAGCTTAGAATCAGATCGGTAACTAGTTGAATTGGGCTCAAATAGATTTTCAGAATTATTATTTTTCAATATTATAAATATTCTTATACGCTTCTACAATTTTTAATGATATTTTTTATTTTTAAAGTATTTAAATTAAACGCAATTAAACCAATTAAATTGTGTACTAACAAATGAATCAATTAAATGCCCAATCCACTTAGAAAAATAGTGATTTATGTCGTATATATTCTAAAGTATTCTGTAATTTAAGAAAATGTTGCGTTTAGATTTTTATCATCACATGTAATATATACACTAGTACCTAATTCCTACTATTAAGTCTCAAAATTTTCATATTGAAAACCTATGTCAAAATATAAGGGTATATAATGATTTTGATTTAACTATTTATGTAGTTAATTCTAATATTTTAGTAATAGTTGTGTTAAATTCATTTAAACTTATTTATTCTCAAATTTAATCTCCACATTTTCTATTCAACTTCTTATATGCTATCAGAGCATATTTATCTTAGTTTGATTTTTATTTGTTACTCAATTTTCATTTGTGTGTCGATGGTAACAACAGTCTAGTCCAGTGTTATTGTTACATTTAATTTAATTTCAATTTTCAGAGGAGAATTTTAAATTTTAAGTAGCCAACTATGTAGTTGTTACTTAAGAGAAAATGTTAAGTGTCAAAATTTCATGTTGAAAACCTATAAACAAATATAAGGGTATATAATAATGTAAGTTTAATTATCTAATTAGTTAGTTTTAATCTTTTAGTAATGGTTTGTCCAAACTCATTTAAACTCATTCATTTTTAGGTTTAATTTTTATCCAATTTTTGTCACCTCTACCCTTTTTATTCAATTTCTTATACCTATGTTAAGTAGACAACAATATAAAAATTTTCTAAAATTTTTAATAAAGAAAATTTTATCTAATTTTATATTATAGAATATATTTAGTATATAATAACATAAAAATAAATAATTTTTAATTTAATTTAAAATTATTTTTAAATATTTTATTAATTAATTTAGATAAATTGTCAATTTTGATATATATAAATATATAACTTTTTTTTATCAAAATATTAACTTGATAAATGATAAGCTAATTATAACATTAAAAATAATTATATAATATTGATATTGATGATGATTGATACCATCATTCACTTATATAAACTTTCATTACCTTCAACATAATAGTTGATACATTAAACAAAAGAAAATTTAAAATTTTACATTTAATATTTCATAAGAATATTGCTTGCGAACGGCAAATTTTGTGTACAATTCTTTAATTTTACCTGCCTCAATTGATTATTCCACTGCAAAAAATAGTATCAGTAAAACTATAATGTCTAACATAGGATCAACATCATCTTTGTATTATAGCATTATCATGAATGTGAGGAATAATGCCGTCGGATTTTGCCCCTGTTTTCAAGTAATGAGTTATCATTCTGCCAAAACAGGACAATAACAAAAAGGTGAGGCTAAACAAGAAGGAACCAGAGTAGATAAACCCCACCCCCACAAAACAATTTCATTTGAAGTTTGACCTTTTTTTTTTTTTTATTTAGATGAAAGTCATTTTAAGTTTCAATTAATCTAAATTTGAGTTAGGTCAGACTTAAAAACTAAAGAGAAATTTTTTTAATATTTATTTTTTCATTTACAAAATTCAAAATTGAGACCTTATCCAAAGGAAATTGACTTACCATCCAAATCAACTAACATTGATTAAATTCTCCATATTTGAACTTTCACTCCTAGGTAAAATAACTAATTTTCTTTTTTTTTTTTATCATCCAAATTAAAAAAATTAATCCAATGTAGAGAGAGAGAAAGAAATTGAACCTACGTTTGACAAATTATTTAAGAATGAAAAAAATAAAAAAGAAAAATAAATTTTATTTTCCTTTCTCACGGTTTGGATAAAAATAAAAGGAAGGAAAAAAGTTTTATTTTTTTTCATTTATTTATTCTTTATATTTAGATAAAAAAGAAAAAATAAATTTATTTTCCTTTTTTAATATATAAATATCAATAACAAAAATGCAAATCTATCATAATTCTTTTTAATCATTATATTTTTTCTCTGTTTTGAAAAAAAAATAAAGAGAAAAAATAAGAGTTATTTGTTTTCTTCTCTTGTTTTTCTTCTATTTTTAAATAATGAAAAATGTCAAACAATTTTTCTTTTTCTTTTTCCTTTATTTTATCTCGATCCAAACAAGGTACAAAGTAATCACCTTAAAGAAAATTTTCAGTCATTATTAAATGTTCTCAGTTCGCCTCCTCAATGGATTAACTTCAAGGGTCGCATCATCACATTGTCTTCATGATCCAAAATCTGCACATTGTAAACAATCATTTTGATTTATACAACACAACTCATGAATCTTTTCTTGAGAAAAGAACCAAATCACAAATCAGAATAAAACGACGGCCACGCCCACAAAGTGCCAATGGCTTTCTGCTTAACCTATGCTTCAAATCCATATAATTAAATGCCCTATGGATTCATATCTGAGGCCAGACACAAACCAAGGCACCTCGTGACTAGATTTTGTTTTGTTCTTTATTAAGACGGTTAATAACGTTGACTTTTCAACCACCCATCATTCTGCAGTTTTAGAAACATTTTTACTATCATTAAATAAAAATCTCAAAATAAAATTTTAAATTTTATTATTTTTATTATTATTCATGCCATGTGATTTTTAAATAAAATATTAAATAAGAAAAATTCTTACGAGATTGTAGAAAATTATGAGATATTCAATAACATGTATATGCCATAAATTTTTTGTTACAAATTTTAAAAAATTAACTTATATTTAATAGATTAATTAATAATTATCAGTAATGAATCAAAATTATATAAAAAAAATGTTTTGATTTAAACCTCACCAATGTCTTTTATGAAATAGCTCATTTTTTAAAAGAAAAAAAGTATGAAAAACTTACATGGCAATGGTAAACGTAACCGGGCTCCGCTGTAGCATCAAACGCATAGGATGTATTTGAGTGTATGTAAGCAAATCTCACTACAATCTTTGTCACGTATCCGGGTGTCATCTTGTACACGTTCTTCCACCCTTTCTCATGAGGCTGCACCTCTAACTTCTTACCACATGCATACTTTTCTATTTTGCACTTGATCGCATCGTTCAATTTTAACATGCAAGCTTCGAACTCATCCAGATTGACCAGCTTCGTTTGATCAATCACCACAAACAAACCCAAGTGAATATGCAACGGATGATTATCCTCCGTTAGATTGATTACATTCCACACCTCTGTGGTCCCCACTTTTGGAGTTTCAGTCACCGGTCCCTCGTAAGATTTTCCATTAATGTAAAGATGAGTTGGCTCATCAGTGTCACTTATGTATTCATTCATAGCAATGTACCGCGTTTGCGATGCACTAGATAATTTTGGTGAAGGGTACTTGATCAACTTTTTAGGCACTCTCGATGGATCCACCTCTTGATCCTTCGTGATGATGAATTTCATCACTTTGCCATTTGCTTCATCAACTGCGTCCCCTGATGGATAGGGATACGGTGCATCATTGGCTAGAATAACAGTGTCTGACTTTGACTTTGAAAAGTCAACGACCACATCAGCAACTTCGGATGGGGCCAGGAGGGTTTCATTGGTCACCACAGGTTTTTCCAGGTAGACAGAGTCGGATCCCACGTGGTTGAAACCCAAGCCGTTGGTGAAAAAGAACCTATAAAATCTAGCATTGCTGGCATTGATAATCCGAAATCGGTATTTACGACGTCGTACAACCAAACGCGGCCAAGCTTTACCATTAACAATAATTACGTCGCCAAAGTATTCAGGTTGCCATTGTGGGTGTATAGAGGGATTGTTTCCGGTAGAATTCATGTATATGGAACCATTCGTACGAAAACTACGATCGAATACCATCAACGTCCGATCAAACTCATCACCATAAGGTAGCCCTAGTGGGGCCTCAACAGCAGGATGGCGGATAATGTAGGCGCCAACCAAGCCAGCCAATAGGTTGACTCTGGTCAACCCCATTGCATGATCATGGTACCATAAGTTACCTGGCTGCTGGAAGTTATGGTAATGGTATGTTTTCTTGGTCCAAGTGGGTCCCTTCTCCGCAAATCTATTGGTGAACCATGATTCTGCGTGTCCATCGCTCTGGGGTTCACCAATAGTACCGTGAAGGTGCACCACCGTAGGAACGCCCTTCTTAGCGGTGGGTATAGCGGTTGGGATTGTTGGATCCCATGGAAGTATGTGATTTGGAGGGAGGTGATTTTTCCATGTCACATAAGTGTCAACGCCATGAATGGCCTCGATTGATGGACCAGGGACGGTCGCCTGGTCCCTCGTTACACCATAGGCAAACACTGGCGTCGCGGGCAGATCGCGGTGAAATTTCTGCCAAAGCAAACAGAGTCAAAAGCTGAGTTAATTTTTTCACTCATTCTGCCTCATTTCATTTTTTAATACTAATAATTAAATAGCTTATGTCATTATAAAATATGAAATTACCATAAAAGTATTTATCATGATTGCATGACAGTATTAATCAAACAACAAATTGTATTCGAATAGATTAATTTTTTTTAGCGCATTTAGAAATCAATTCTTAAGAGATTGAAGTTTCTAAGACTGTATTTTTATGTTCTTCAATTTTTTTTTATTAAAATTCGACCTTAATTAAGATTGGGATTCAGATTTGATATAAGAGAGTATTCCAATACCATAAAATTAGTTAATTTTCGTATTATGAGACAAGTGTCCAACTCCTCAGTCAGATTCAAAAAAAAAAAAAAAAGGATATACATTAAGCACTAGAGGCCTTCCAGCTCAGAGCATTTCATTATAGAAATTGGTAGTTCTGAATTTTTTATTTAGATGGCACTAAACTGTTATGTAGACAAAAAGTATATAAGTAATTAAAAAAGGTCATGTAAGATGAAACACTAAAAAGTTTTTTTTTTTTTTGAGGAAATGACACACTAAAAAGTTAGCCAGCAAAAGAAAGAAGGAATAAGAAGCCTGTAAAGCAAAAAACAAAAAGGGCCACCGGCTGCACCACACCACATTTGCCACTCCAACTTGTTTGAAATGACCCGAGAGGTCAAGACTGGTAGCAATGGTCAGTATTTGTGGATTTGATATATGGTTAAGGGCGGCAGGAGTGGTTTATACTTTTACAGAACAGAAATTATAAAAGAAATTAAGCATATCTATATGACCAAAATCATATATTAGAAAATGAACTAATTAAAATTATGAAAAGAATCAACCTGTGAAGAAACTTCAACAACATCCAGATGAACGGGAAAAAGAAAGGAACTTACCCATTCCTTCTTGAACATGCCAATCCTGAGACGCTTAGGCTTGGGAACACCATTCACAACATCACAGCCATAGATTTTGGGCATGTCTAGAAGATCATCTACGAACATTTCCAACTGGGTAGGACTTATCAGCCTGTCTTCTGCCCATGTCGTGGTAGTAAGCAGCACAAGCAGAGCTATACCTGACACATGATAAAGCAGCAAAACCCTATCCATGGAAAGAAAAGAAGCTAATTCAAAGAAATAGAAAAAGTAAAAAAAGAGAAACTATTCTTGACGAAAGAGATAGACAAAAATTAAGTTGAGCTAGGAGAGAAGGGAATGAAGCAATCGATGGTGGGTGTGAAACGGATGAAAAGAAGAGTGTTGTTTTTTTCTATGGTAGGTTCGACGTGTCCCATGTGGAGAAAGATTGAAACAATGACTTATCTTTCTATTGGAGGGCATGCATGACCCATATCTTTTGTCTGCTTCCCTCGTTTTTTAAGCTTGGATGCCTTCTGGTAAATTCGTCTCTCGGATCAAAATTACACCTTCAAAACAATTTAACTGTCGCTAAATTCAAACCTCGTTAATAGCTTGGAAATATAAGATTTTCTGTATACTAGTAAGATCTCGTAATTTGCATGTACCTTCACCAGTTAATTCCACTCCCACTATGATAGAATTCAGATATTGACATCATCAAAGAAATGTATCAACAGTTGGCTGGTCTAACACTCTAATTCTTTACGCTTGGAGCAAGTAATTAACACAAGATTAATATAAATTTGCTGTTGACTCTAAGAGTGAACTGTTAAAGAATTTACTCCTTTTTTTTAGTTTTTTTGTGTTCAATTTATAGGATTAAATTGACGTGAGAGAGGTGCATTAAAATTTGCTGAAAGTTAACACCTTCTGATTTATTACAAAAGCATTTGCTGTTGCACCATGAGATAAGACTTTATGGTTTTATTACTTCCCTAATTAATTCAATTTTGGCTGCCAATATGTTGTCAATTGTCATATTTTCTTTTCTTTGAAAATTTTTCTAGATATTTTATTGGTCTAGTTTTTTATTATTTTTCTTTTTTCACATCCACATAATCACCAGATAAGCTTTGGATGGATGATTAATTTGTGAATTGAATTCGTCTTCATAAGTTATAAAATCTTGAGTTCAAATTCATGTCACTAATTAATTTTAAAAAAAAAATTAACATATAATATTCTTATATGTTTTTATTTTCAAAAATTATTTTTATTTTTTGTAAATTAATAAGACATTTCAAATTTTCAAATATAATTTACGTGAAGATGACATCTTTATTTTTTAAAAAAATAAAACGAAAATTTTAGTAAATTATCACCACAGAAATTAGAATATCTTTTGTCGCAGCATCTGGAAATCTGAACTGTATTTTTTTACTTTAAAAATATGAAAAGAAATGTGTGGAAAGAATCTTGCGATTAATTAAGTCTTCGAGGTATGAGCGAAAATAGGCCACATAAAGAGATTAAAAGGTCTATCGTATGGGACCTTACATATCAAAAAAGCCTTCCACTACAGATGCTCACATGGACTTGACTATGGATTCATGATTTGCCAGCGACCCTAGAAATTAAAATGATATCGATTCAGTAAATCTAAGTTGGCGAGTTAGCTAGGTGGGGAATTTATTTTATTTTATTTTTTTTGATCAATTTTATAAAAGTTTGCTTTTTTTTTTTTTTTGGTGATGATTAATAGCTCGATAATTGAATGTTTCTTATCTGATCCGATATGAAATTATTGGTTCAAGCTTTAATAATCTATCTTTCCTTGTAAAAATTTTCATTAAAAAAGAAAAAAAAAAGAAAGCTACTTGTTGCCTTCCATGGGTATTGATGTGGATCTCCATTATGCAAGGCACTTGTCCTAGTGGCAAGCAAGTGACATGTGGGTTTAAGCATTATCTTGTCTCCAAAGTTAAATTATGTAATTAATGATTTCGTGGGATCGTGAACTTCTCTCGTTTCTTCCTCTTTTTGGTCAGAAATATTATTCTTCTTGATAATAAATCGAATAATATAAATTTATTAAAATAAATTTAGATAATATTTAATTAAATGAGTTTTAAAAATGAATTTAAACTTATAACTTAATATATGTTCGTGATTTTAGAACGATTTGACTTTAAGCTTCTAAATATTTACTATTAGAAATTATAGAGTTCAAATTTAGATTATAATTATCTGATTATTATATATCCATTTAAGAATATGATATTTAATTTTTGTCCTTAAGAAGGATCTGAATTTATAAAGAATAAATAAATAAATGATAGCACTCGTTAATTTGTACAAATAAATTTTAAAAACAAACATATTTTGAATAGATTTGCATAGTAATTGATAGTATTAGAAATTGAATTTGTAATAATAATGCATATTGAAAAGGTAATTTTAGATGGATTTCAAATTGTTATGCATAATAGGATGATTAAATGATTTTGGTGATAGACACAAGAGATCCAGCTGATATCGCATGAACATAATTCGTGTTTTTTTTAACAATGCATCACAATCTCGAAAGACTTTCTTGCTGCTAGTTACAGTTTTCTAAGTTTGAGTTTCGTGGGGTTATTGCCAACCACTTTGATCAGGATAGCTCCTTCTTCTTCTTCTTTTTTTTTTTTTTTTTTTCATTTGCTTCTTTTTACTTGTACCATAAATAATATTTCTTTATCTTTTCGGGTGTTTTGCCTCTTTTATTTCTTATACGAGGATTTTCATCCTCTTACTTGGAATTTCTTTTATTGGACAAATCTGAGTTCAAAAGTCAATTTATTTATCTCTGTTTATCCCACAATAATATTGTAGAAGGGGTGCAGGATTTCAATTGAGATGTTTTATTTGATCTAAAATTAGCCACTTTCTATTTGGGAAATCTTATTTAGTGATGATGGTGGCATTAAAAGTGGTTGAGACTTTACGGCCTTAGGGATATATTTCTACTCTTCTTTCCCTATAATGAGTCTTCATAAGTAAGTTTTACCTAATAAATTTTAGTTTAGGGTTGCATCTCATAACTTAATTTTCATGATTCAGTGCTTCAAATTGAGGTTTACAATGGTGGAATGGCTAAGTTATGGTGGTAGCCATGTGCCTCTTTCTTATCTTAGCCATATTAGGGTTGTTAGTAGATTAGGGGCCTTTACTGTGCTGGGCTTGATTATATTTACGTAAAGTTCAACTTGTTTTGTGCTTCTAACATTCTATACTCTTTTTTTTATCTTTTAAAGTTTGCTTAGGAGTGATTAAAAAAAGTTAAAGAATGGTGAATCATTAATGTGGAGGTAAAAAGTTTATATTTATTTATTTTCAAATGCCTATCTTTTTTTAAATTCAAATTAAGACTCGAATGATAAAATGAAAAGATTTTAAATAATTTATATTTATTAATCTATTTAAAAAAAATTTCTAAATAAATTGAAGTTAATTGACTTTATTTACATTATATTTCATATTTTTCCGTTACTTTCTTTTAACTTCTCTTTTTCACTCTTAACCCTCGTTAACTCATTTCCATGCAAATAATTTCATGTTTGACAACCATTTGTCATCCTATTTACTCTATGAAGAGTAGCAAATGGTATTTAAAAAATTGGCCTCTTTTTCACAAGACAGTTTGGCCGAGTGGTCTAAGGCACCAGAAGGACGTCGCTTCCAATCCCACAGCTGTCAACTATTGATGTAAAAAAAAAAAATAACTTGGGCTTTATTCCATGTTGAGATTTCATGGGTTTGGATAAATAACAGATATTTCCATCGAATTTTAGCCAAGCACAGACTTAACAGTAAAAATATCAACCCGAATTAAAGCCTGAACTCAACTCGGATGACAAGCTGAACATATTTATTTTTGTAAAATGATATTATATACAGTCAATCATAATTATTTTCAAATTTTAAAAATGACCACTTATTTTATGAAAACTTTCATATATAACATATAATCCATAATTTTATGTTGTTACTTTTTCTTAAAAAAATAATAGTTTTACATTATTTATGTGATTATATAAGAATAGAAGTTCTTTATTTATATCTATATGTGTCTATAGTCATTCATTCATCAATTAAATAAAAATTTCATATGAATAAAGTAGATTTCGGTTAGTGGATTGCTTCTGCTGATGTGTCGGGCACTATTAGGATATGGGGATCGCACAATGAGTTCGTGCTGCATAAGGAATTTCGTGTCCTGTCGGGTCGGATCGATGATTTGCAGTGGTCACCTGATCAGTTGAGGATTGTTGCCTCCGGTGATGGCAAGGGGAAGTCTCTAGTTCGTGCTTTTATGTGAGTTCTGTTTTAAATTATTTTTCAAAAAAAAAATTGTTTTTTTTTAATTTTCGATGCCCAAATTGGTATATGTTGGGATCCATATGAAACTGTGTATAGTGGAATTCATAATTGCACATATAAAATTCAATATTTTTACTGTTTATTTTAATTTAAATATCGAATTTTGGATATGATTAGAAATCATTGAATAATCGCATGATAATTTCCCATACCTTGTTTTGGAACATTGACGATATTATTTTTGTTTAAAACTAACAACGATTGATCTATCTACTGGCGAGTTAGTCAATTCTCAGATTTGAATATGATTTCATGTATTTGTATTTTCAGCTAAGAATTGGTTTCTCATGCAATAGAGGATTTCGGAAATGTGATATGATTGTAGGTGGGATACGGGCAGTACTGTAGGGGATTTTGATGGCCATTCAAGGCGAGTTTAAAGTTGTGCATTTAAACCTACTAGGCCATTCCGAATTGTGCGGACAGGGTTTCATTGTAAACTTCTATGAAGGTCCACCTTTTAAGTTCATGCTGTCTCAAAGGTTGTTTGAGTATTTGCATTCACAATCTTCATAATTGTTATTATTATTTTAAGATTCATCCCAGAAAATCCTGTTTCGTGTGGTTTTAGATACTACAGGAGAAGAGTGATTAGTGCTGACCAAGTTATGAAATTAATTGGTAATATATAGTCACTATTGAGTGCTTTGTTTTGTGGTTAACAGGGGCCATTCCAATTTCGTCAACTGTATTAGATTTTCTCCGGATGGCAGCAAATGCATTAGTGTAGGTTCAGACAGGAAGGGTATCATGTAAGATGGAAAGACACGGGAAATATTTGGACATTTATCTGAAGAAAATGGTCATACATCCAGCATATAATGCTGTCAGTTGGAGTCCTGATAGTAAACAGGTGAGCCTTATATTTAGTTCTGATATGTATAAGCCTTCAAGTTCTTGGCATATCAAAAGGAATAATACTGAAATTAACAGACAGGTATATAAAATTCTTGTTCTTGATATTGATAATTAGGCAAAGGCGCTGCCAATGAAGATCTAGTTTTTAAGGTTAGTTTAGGCTACAAGCATAAACAAATTCACTATTAAGTTCTTAATGCAATCGTCCCTCATCATGGATTACGAGCATAACCAATGGAGTTCACTATTTCCGTGTTCTTAGATTTAATTGCTTTTATTAGAAAGTATACATTTTAATGTTTTGGCTCACCAAATGCATAGTGATTCATAAAAATTCAGGTACTCACAGTCTAGGCGGACAAGTCAGCAAAGAAATGGGAAATTTCTGAGAATGGTAGTGGGAGCGTAATAAAAATATTGGTATGTCCTGCTTCTGGTGGAGTAGATGAGATGCTGGTTGGATGTCTTTAGCAAAATAGTCATCTTGTTGTTGTTTCCCTTGGTGGCACAATTCACTTATTTTCTGCAACTGATCTTGATAAAAAGCCCCACTATCCTATCTGGACACATGAAAAATGTCAATGCATTAACTGTAATCCAAATTGACCCAAAGCTGATTCTAACTAGCAGCTATGATGGGCAAATTATCAAGTGGATTCAAGGTCATTGTTACAACGGTAGATTACATAGGAAAGATAATGCTCAAGTTAAATATTTAGCAGCTGTTGAACAGGAGGTTATTACATCTGGATTTGATAACAAGGTCAGTTGTAGTACTGTATACTGCATTTCTTTTTTCAATTTTTTTGGTTTCCTAGCAGTAGAAAATCCTCCCAGGTGACAAGCATATAGTCATTGTTAGACAATTTATCTACCAATTCACTAACTCTAAAGTTAAATCTAGTCAAAGAAATAAGTTCCTGAGGTTATCTTACATGTGAGTTTCAAACGGTGTATGTAACATAAGTTTACTTGCATTTTAGTAACTGTAGTGTATAGTCGACATTAGAATCTTTCCTTATATTCTAGAATGTCATGATTATGATCAAACTGCAGTGCTTTAAATTTGTTACTTCTTTCATTTCAGGTACATAGAATTCCTCGAAATGGAGATGAATGTGGAGCAGCGGAGCATGTTGTCAGCCTAAGGATTTGAGCCTTGCCACTGATTCCCCTGGGCTAGCTTTGGTTTCAACTGATTCAGGAGTTGCCTTGCTTCAAGGCCTGAAATTGGTGTCAAACATCAACCTTGGATTTACTGTGACAGCATCTGCGACTGCGCCTGATGGAAATGAAGCAATTGTGGGTGGCCAGGATGGTAAGTTGCACATATATTCGGTCTCGGGTGAAACTCTTAACGAAGAACCAATCCTTGAGAAGCATAAGCTATCAGTGTAATTCGCTATTTGCCTGATGTCTCCATGTTTTCTTCAGCTGACTTAAACCGTGAAGCTGTTGTTTGGGATTGTCACCAAGGAGGTAGCCCAACCTCAGAAATAGTTAAATATCAGTTTTCATACAATATTAATTAGGGATATATATGAGTACTCCTGTTCATCATATAGTCTTTAAATAAGTAAGCAAACTGCAAAAGGAGGTAAGAATTTTGACTCATGTCTACAAAACTGGATTTGGCACCTGACATAATCTTTCACTGTTTTATTTGATGAATAGAACCTCAGCTATCCATGTGTAATATTTTTGGGATCGTCATAACAGACCAATATACTCTAATTGTTCAGACATTGATTGAATGATCTTAAATTTCTCACCTATTACACAAACACAAATAAATATGAGCAGGTGTGCTTGTATGTGAAAAACATTTCCTATGTTAGGATTGCAAAGAAAGCAAAATGAATTGTATGGCCGCAATCCTCTGATCTCGTTCATTAGCATTGCAAACCACTAGTATGAACCTGTTAGAAATATTTGTAAATGCTTGGGAAGGGTGCAAACTCATTTATCCTGATGTATTGAGGTTCTAATGAAGTTAGTGGATTGAAAGCTTGGGTTCACTTGTAAATACTTAAGAGCATTAATGCAGAATTTTTAGGAGTCTCAAGTAAATCATCTTTTATAAAAACTGGAACCAACAAATTATAGAAATTATTGACACGTTATTTTTGCTCTAGTTGTTTTCCTTAAAAGGTAGACTTAAGTTACACTAATGTTGTCATAGTGCATACTGAAATTTGTTCAGTTACTATACAGTTTTGAGATGTGTTCTCTTGCAGGTTAAACTTAATAATATGTTGTACCACATTGCTCGTGTAAACTGCCTCGCATGGTCTCCTGATAGCTCTATGGTCGCTACTGGTTCACTAGATACCTGTATCATCATATATGAAATTGGGAAACTTGCTTCAACCCGTTTGACCGTTAAAGGAGCTAACTTGGGTGGAGTTTACGGTTTGGCATTTGGTGTTGACCACAATTTGGTCAGCTCAGGGGAGGATGCTTTTTGTCCGTGTGTGGAGATTAGCACCACAGTAATGGGATCAATACTACTTGCAACATGCTTGACGCAGTTACTTCACTGCTCACAAAATGTATTTACATATTTTCCTATGCCTTCAATATTAAATTCTTGTGAAATGACTAAACAAAATATGTAAATAATATCATGAAATCTCACATTTCCACCCTAAACTTCAACTGACATCTGATTGATCAAAGTCATAGTCTTAAATATTTATGTCAGTCTTAAATATCGGCTGAAATGATTCTCTTAAATATCGGCTGAAATGATTCTATGTATAGATGCCGTAATATATTTTAAAATGATATTTGTAAATACGGTATAATTATTTTCAATTTATGCTTGAATCATTTGATACAATTAAAATTCAGTTGATACAGTTTGATAGCGCAATAATAACAGATTTATAGCATGATCACGACCATGAATTAAAACCCTGATCTACATTACAATTCAGTTGACATAGATGAATTAAGTCCTGTTATATCCAATATGTCAATTCAAGTAGTGCCATGTTGTATTTTTATTTAAAAAAGATTTAAAATATCATGAACATGATTGTTACACTTTGACAGTGACATAGTAACGGATTTATAGCGTGATCACAACCACGGACTAAAACCCTGATCTACATTTTCTTTGCAAGACTCAACCTCCTTTGGACCAATAAATCCAAGAGGGTAACAAATGAAAGCACCGAACTGCAGGTAAACCATATAGTTAATCAGAATTGTTGGAGTTAATTGAGTTTGGTTAATCAGCAAGCAATTACTGTCTCCCTCTCTTACTCGCCACGATTTTTTGGAAAGGGAAATTGTTTATATTATAGTTGCATTCTTTTTCTGCAATTTTGAATAGTGATATTGTTTTGTTTGAGATATCAAAGGTATTTGTATGTGTGGCTAATGTGCATAGTAATTTGAATTGTTTGCTTTTTTATTGTACATTGGGAGTCTATCAACTCTGACGCAAAGATGCTTGTGAGGGCACATAGAATCCATCAGAACAGCTGTTACTGTGATGAGAACTTTAAAACTGACCGATAAAAAGAAGGGATTAATTTTCTGTTCTGCATTTTAGTTCTTTTTAATTTTTTAATGGTCTTTTTCTGGTCGCTATTTTCCATAACAGCATTCTACTATGTTCTCAATCCTAAAATGGAGCAGTTTTTAATTTGCATGAATTATTTTGCTAATATAATTTCTATTGAGAGCAAAGAATTATTAAATGGTATCAGAGGTTATTTTAGTCCCCCAAATAAGCGAATTTCGGTCCTTACAAACAACATGGAACTCTTTATGATTAAAGCATGATCTTATCTAATAATTCACCTTCTGTTGGTTGGTTATACCAGAATAAAGGATTTTTCATCTTTGGTTTCTTTTTGGCCTAGCGTACACCCTGTAACGCATTTTTTACATACTTTAGGTAATTTCTGAAATAGGCACAACTTGTGCCATTTCTCAACGAAAGTGTAAGGTTCTCGTTTCTTTGAAGTTGGTGCATATGCAATCATGACCTTAAACACTTTAACCATTAAAGGTGCATTTGGCAGTTCAATCGAGTTTTTCCTTTAATAACTTATGCCGGTTCTTTGCCAACCGGGCATTTTATTGTGCGTGCAGGAAGCTTTAATTCATTAATCCAAGAACACCCTTTTCTCTATTCCTTCTCGTGAGTTTGAACATTTGATTCCAGGCGCCTTCTTTCCACTTCTTTACAAAGTGACAAATGCTTCAAACTTTCATTCATTGCTTTTATGGATACGAACTTTATACAGATTAAACAAAGTCAATTGTATCAGTCAAGTCACATGGACTACCACTTTTTTTAGGTACCCTTTGTGAATCCTATGCTAGCAAAAATGACGATATAAATTTGTTCTTTCTTGGGTTGGCTTTTAAAAGGGTGTCTTTTTTTTACCATTAGGTGATTTAGCAGATATTAACATCTAAACTTTTGACTCTTCCTGTATTTGTCATATTTGCAAGGATACATCATTATACAATTGTTTTGTTACGGAAGCTATCTTGTCCACACAATAGAAGATTGCTGCTGGCATTTGATATAAAATTTTAGGATTGGTGAATGCAAAATGATGTTGGCCTTTTAAAAGCTAGGCAACTATCGTTCCTATCCTAGTAAGTTATCCAACCTTGTATATCTACCTCCCTATCTAAGAATCGCATCCTCAAATCTTTATCCCAAATCTGACATTTAGGTAAAATGTATGATAGAGATCGCAATATCCATCTTTTCTTACTCATACTTATTTTTATGATCATTGAGGGCTTGTGTTTTCTCATTTGTTAGGGTCTATTTAAGAATATAATCACGGTTAAATATATAAATTGCTATTGTGTTAATTTTTCTATAATTTATATTAAATGTAATTTTATATTCATTTGAAATATACATCTATCTATAAGGACACTTACGATTTGATTAACCAAATTATGAGTATCAATTTAAATCTATTGATTTTTATTCAAATATTTTTTAATTCAAAATTGAATGAAAAAATAAAAAAAAAATTCACACCACTTCGATTATCTAAAAATTGGTTGATAAACTAATTAATGAAAAAATATAATTTATTTTTATCATAAAATTGTATATAAATTAAAAAATCATTGAATCAATTAATTGAAATTTTAAGATAAATTTTGATCCATTAAATGCACTCGGTTTTTCAAAAAATATTTTTTTGGCTGACCCCTATCTATCCATCTACCTTCAGTTATCACTACAGCTACTCAGCTTTTCATTTTCTAAGGTGTTAGCAGCAGAGTTTGGACCTTCAATCCATGACTATTGGGAGTAATTACTTACAAGTGTACCAACAAAAGCTAACCATCACCGCTTGTCTTCTCCATTTCCAATTCTTATTTGCTACTTGAATTGAATGTGTTAAACAACAATTCACCATACTTAGTGGAAATTTCTTCCTTGGCAAAAGGCGCTATTCATTCCTTAACTAATATTAACTTTGCTAGCACCAATCACATCAGGGTTAGCACTGTTGTGGTCCTCTCGGTGAAGCTATTATCGACATTTACTCATGTAAACCAACCAACGTGCGCACAAACATATGGTGGTGAGGCGATGCAGTTTCCTATCTGTTCCTACTCTCCCTCTCTCTGCCCACAAAGCTTATCATGCTTCTGCACAGGAACAAAACCCAAAGTCACTTTGTCTGTTATGTGCATAATTAAATTATAAACAGGCATCTCCAGCAATTCCTAATTGACCATTTGATTCCAAATACAATACAACAAGGATGCAAGACTTTAATATATACTAATAACCACTCAGTTCTTTGATTATTTACTAGTAAAAATGTGGTATGCAAATCACAATTCAAGCCTGTCTTGGAACAAAGTAAAAACAAGGAGACTGAGTTGGAGCAATAAAACATAATCCTAACCACTACACAATACATTGATAAGATTCATTGAGACATCCCATCCCAACTAACATCTTTCTCCAAAACATCCACCAGAGAACACTGTCGAAAGCAAAAAACTCCACTAAACATAATACGTTCAAACCAGCACACTTTTTTTGTGATTACATTATTGAACAGCTGCTGCTTGTGTTTTCATCACTGAACATATGGGTTGCTGCAGAGTTATCACCATTGTAATTGGGCTGTGGCTCAGTGTAAGGATAAAGTGCAGGGCTATAGTTATAGTAATAGCCAGTGTTAGATGGAATAAAAGGAGACCTGTGATACATCATTTGAGGTTGTTGTTGTTGTTGCATGAGATGTCTGTTCATCATCATGGATGCTGCTCCTGGATGGTTATATCCATTCATGTTCGTTAGCATGGTTGATGGAAGTTGACCTGTAGCATAACCACTACTAGGAAACCCTGCTGCTCCAGATGACCCTTGATAACCAACATTGGATTGAACTTGTTGAAACCCTCCTAAACCATAGGGATTGCCTCCTAAAGCTGCAGCAGCAGCAGCTGAGTTACCAATATTGCCACCACTTCCATGAAAACCAGCAAGGTTCATCATTGTTGCTATGTCATTTCCCCTTTCGCTTTCCCCAGAATTGATGTTTCTACCTCCTAATTGGGCATTGTTCGTTTTCAATGCAGCCATGGTCTTTTGATCTATCCCACCTGGATTCATCTTTCCATGAAAACCAGCAAGGTTCATCATTGTTGCTATGTCATTTCCCCTTTTGCTTTCCCCAGAATTTATGTTTCCACCGCCTAATTGGGCATTGTTCATTTTCAACGCAGCCATGGTCTTTGGATCTATCCCACCTGGATTCACCTTCACTTCCATGATCTGATTTGGGTTTCCTTTCTTTTGTACATTTCCATTTCCAACATTATTGTACATCTTATTACCATTGTTAGCAGCAACTGCTGCCATGGCTGCTCCAATATTTTTCTTTGCATTGTTATTATCAATTTGCTGCCTGAGAAGACCCAATTGACTTGGCCCAAGAAACCTGAGATCATCCTCATCATCATCTTCCTCATCATCATTAAAATAGTCATCATCCTCTTCAGAGCTGAAAGCAGGCAACTTTTGTTGATTCTTGAAGGTTTCTAGGCCTTTGAGGCTGCCTTGCTTTTGGGATTTGTTGTTCTTGTCATCTTTGATGCAGTTGTTATTTTGCTTCTGGTTTTGGTTAGACTTTTGGGACCAAACCTCAGCATGTTTACCAGCTCTGATTAGTTTCTTAATCAAAGTAGCAGAATCTACACTTCCTGATACTGTGACTTTCTGTTGCTCAGCATCTACGTTTACTTGGTAAACACCTGTAACAAAAGTTCTTGAAACAATGAAAAAAATGACAGACCCAAGATATGAACTTTCAAGAGAAATGACAAATATTTTCTAGGGTCTAATTAACACAGAGTGATCATTTCTCATCCAAAGACAAAATTAATCAAACCAGAGAACAATCATTAAATTTTGATACTACATTCTATTCCCTTTAATCATAAATCATCAGACTTCTTTTTGATAACATTAAATTTTGATACTACATTCTATTCCCTTTAATAATAAATCATCAGACTTCTTTTTGATAACATTAAATTTTGATACTACATTCTATTCCCTTTAATCATAAAGCATCAGGCTTCTTTTTGATAACCACATTCCAAGAACATCAAAAGGACAACAATCTAAAACATTAGTATTAACACCACAAACTAACTGAAATGTAACCTATAACAAGTTATCCCTGTGTGCAGAGATACTACCAGGAAAAAAACCAAAACAATTACTCTTTTTCTTCAAAATTTTCAGGAAACAAAAAAAGTAACCAGAAGAAAATATATATGAGAGTCAATTGTAAGCATAAACACATAAACCAAAACGGTACAAACACCCACATAAAAATGGATGATAAGAAAGTAAAGAACCTTCAATCCTCTGAAGTATTTTCTTCACTTTCTGCTTACACCCATCACAGTGTATGTTCACTTTGAGAACACAAGTCTGTTGATAAAAATAATTAAAACCCACCAACAAGCATTGTAATAGGGAAAAAAAGGTGAGATCAAAATAATGAAAGACAGAAAGAATGTGTGGTCAAGAAAGAAAAGAGAGAGAGAGAGAGAGAGAGAGAGAGAGAGAGAGACCTGGATCTTGAGAAGCTTAAAGTTTTCGTCTTTAGTCATTTCTTCAGTGCTAGCAATTTCTTTCTTTCTCGGTTTTTTTCCCTAGCTCAACAAGCAGAGTCAGGTAGAAAAAAAGGACAAGATTATATTAAAACAATAGCTAATAATAATGAGGCGAATGAGGAAGAGGTAGCATGTGATTATATATGTGAAGTTTGTGCCAGTTAAAGAAGCAAATGGTTGTTATCTTTTCTTTTCTATTATCTTTGCTTCTCTATTCTTGTCTCGGTTGTCAAAAGCAGCAAAAAACAAAACATATGGGTGTTTTTAGCTTCAATGTTTAAGAAAAGAAAGAAAAAAAAAACCAGAGATCAACCAGCCCAAATGCAAAGACAGAAACCAAAGGAGAAAAATAAGGGAGGGAAAGGGGGGAAACGCTGTTTTGCTATTAGCTCTCTTCACTTGTTCAGTACTGTGTGTGTGTCTGAAAATCTGAAATCTGAAATGATGTGATTTAACGTTAAATACTGAGTAGAGAGAAACAATAAAAAGAAGAACAGCGACTTGACAGGCCGACTTCTATCCCTGTCCTTCGCTTTGTCACATGTACACGACTTACCTACCATTTACTGCTCTCTGTGGCTCTCTCGCGGTAATTGACAATAGTAAAATTATTTGTTTATAGCATGTTAAGAAAATAAAATTATCTCCATTTTTGCCAGTGGCGAGCTAGTAATTTAATTTTAGGAAATCCAAATTAACTTTGTTTATTACAAGTACATAAAATTATAAAAAATAACATATTTTTAAAACTAGAATTATGAAGAAAATTAAGATTTTGGAAAGATGCAAGGCATGGCCACCCTCAGCAGCCCCCCCTCCCTTTGGCTCTGTCACTCATTTTTGCAGTCAGTTTCTTGGTTATTGGGACGAACGGGCTTTCCTTTCTTTTAAGTTGCCTACAGAGCCTTGAAGGACAACTTCGTGCTTCGTAATTTTTTTGGGATCTTTACACTGTTTTTAGGGATGGGCCACGAACAAATAAATACCCTTTTAGTGTGTCTTGGAATTGTGTGACCAGTGTCAACATTTCCTTCTTGTTACTTGAATAGAAAGATATATACTCGCTATCACTTCTTTCCATTTTATCTTTATATGAAAATTTACCTTCGTTCGAAATGAGTTCTTTCCATTGGATCCTTACATGAGATTTTACCTTTCTTCGAAACCGAGGTAAATAAGAAATAAAAGAAAATAAATACATATATATATATATATAATTTTTCAGTATTTAAATATGAATAAATAATAAAAATAATTTTTATTTTTTTCTCTTTATTTTTTATAAATAAAGAAAAAATATAATGATTAAATATTAATGTAATGAATTTAAATTTTTTCCTTTGAACTTCTCTATTCAAGGAGAACAATAAATTTATTTTTTTTCTTTTTTATCTAAATATCGTTGGAAAAATAAATGAAAAAACAAAATTTATTTTGATTCTTTTTTTCTTTATCCAAATATTAAAAGAAAAATAAAAATAATTTTATCTCTTCATTTTCTTTGCTTTTTAAATAATTTCTCAAATGTAAAGTTAGAAAACATTGTTACTGATTAGGTAAGATAAAAAAAATACATCTTTTGATTAACCTAAACTAACTCCTTTGCTAATACATACTTTGAATCTTTCCAATTTTCGACTTTAAATATTACTTCTCTTAAATTTTAATCCTGGAATTATAATTAAAATAATAAATATATAACAAATCATTGTTCTGACTCTCACTATATTGTTATTTTAACTCTTAATGCTAAACTCATAAAATGGAAAAAATGAAAAGTTTTAAGTATATGAAGAATCTAATTTGTAGGGTAAGATTAAAATATGGCTTTTTGGTTACGAATAGATGGTTCAGTTAGGCTAAGGTTTTCAACCATAAATAAAAAGAGTCCATTCTCTCTCACAAAAAAAAAAAATTATATTTACAATTCTCAATTCTTTCGTTACACTCACTATAAATTTTCATAAATTAAATTATTTATATATTTAAAATGATTTATCTTTTTTACTGTTATTATTTATATGCAATCCCTTTTATATTTAAATTCATATCTTCTTTTTGCAAGTTATTATTTACAACTCTAAAGTTTTTTTTTTTTCCTTTTAGAAGAGAATTAGTCAATGAATATAGAAAAGAGGTTGAAAATTAATAGTACAACCATTAATAAAGAAAAAGGATGTAAGAATAAAAATTTTTGGACAATATATTTCTTTGTTCATAACTTTTTATTAACTGACAATATATTTTTTCAGTCCATATACGCGTTACACTCATGTCTATCTCTAATTCATTTCTTCTATTAGTATTATTTTGTGTACTTCCTTCTTCCAGCTAGTAATATTAAGATGAATTTTCATATACTCACAAGAAATTAGTTCAATTTATTTGAGTTATTAAATACGTGAAGCTAAGTTAAATATATGGTTGAAATTTGTTCAATTACTAGAAGTTTCTAGCATTGAAGATCTTAGTCCTTACATGTGACATAGTGTGTTACGTTGGAATATAATATTGATTGAAAGTGGCACTTATATTTTTGATAAATTGAAGTGGCTCCTTGCATGTTGTGTTTTGTACTTTCCAAATTCTAATTCCTTTACTTGTATGACAAAGGCTATATTCATTGTTCTTTAGTTTCTTTGATGCATTTTGGTTTTTTCTCACTTGTTTTTTCTATCGTTTGGTAATCTAAAGTTTTTCCATAGATGTGTGTATGAAAAAGGGATATATAATTGAAAAGGGGTTGCAAAAACTTGTTGTGATTGAAAAAACAAATTATAAAAATTAAAATGATAAAAAAGGAGAAGAGAATGTCGGGAAAAGAAAATTTTAAATAAAAAATGATTATAGAAAAAGAAAGTGTAAAAAAAATTATTATTGTAAGTAGAATTTCATTAAAAAAAAAAAAAGTCCATTTAAAGCCCAGTACAAGTAAAATTTGAAAGTGACGTGATAAATAAAAGAGAAAGAGAAATTGACAAATATACGATGATGAATAATAAGTTATTAATAAGTTAAATTATTAAATATTGTCAATTGACAATAAATGATAAAATAAATTTTTTTATTAAATTTATTTTTTGAATTAATATTATTCCATCAACATAAAAAAATTATTATATTTCTATTTAGTCAATTTTTTTATATTTATTTTAATTAAATGAACAAATAAAATTATTATTTCATGAAAAATATTATTTTATCAAAATAAAATTGTATTTTTGGGATATGAAGATTTAAAGATTTTGAAATTTAAAAAAAATTATATTCTTATCAAAATATATCTAAAATAGATTTTTTAAATATATTTTATGACCATATAATTTTATTCAATTATCAAATTACAGATAATATAAAAAAAAATAAGTTAAATATGAATATAGCAGTGTGTAAAAATATTATTAATAAAATAATATAAATTTAAAAATAAATTTAATAAAATATTTTATTTTATCTTTTATTTTCATTTGGAGATAAATTCAGGTGTACTTACTACTTTAACCTGAATAATGTTGTATAATGCCGTTTGGTAAAAAAAAAATAAAATTATATAACCCCATGATCTTTCTGAATAGGGCCCACCTCACTCAACAAGGGTGCATGACCAATGGGTTTCGGTTAGGAGGTCATATTTCTAAAAATATGCGAAATTACGATAAATTCATTTAAATTTTTTAAAAAAACTAATTGATAAAAAATAAATTATTTTTTAAAAATTTGATTTTTCTTTTTAAAAGAAAAATACATTTTTAGAATATGATAAATTTATTTAAATAAAAAATAAATAATACAGCTCATATCCACAGCCTACTTATTATTATAGGTAATTTTTTATCATTATCATTCATCATGAGTCAAAATTGACAGAAGATGGTTGTTCATAATCGGCGAGACTAATAAAATTTTTTATTTTTAATATTTAATATATTTATAATTTAAAATTTTTTATATTTTTATAAATTAAAAAATCAATATTTTTAATACATTTAAACATTAAAAATTTTTGTAAAAAATTACTTATTTTCTGTAAAATAAATGGAGCTTTAATTTTAAGTGGTAATCTCATAAGCTTACATATGATTTTAGATAAAATACTTAACAAAAAAATAAGCGATTTATCTCAATTAGAATAATATATTATTATTTTAATATAATAATTTTAATTAAAAGCATTTCCACAAAATGATTTTCAAATTTCTGTTTTTTTATATAAATTTTCAATATTCGGTCATTCCTTTTAAGAAAATTATCAATATTTTATCCTATGACAACTCTATCTGTAGGTGAAATCAACTTTGGGTTTGCTGGGATTTGTAGGTAGAATCAACTTTGGATTTGCTAGCATCACATATGATATATAAGAGGTCTGTTATTTCTTTCACATTTCTCCACCCTTCTAATATTCCTTACCAATCTTCTATCTTTATCTTGCTTAGGAAAAAAAAAAAATAATTTTTACACAATATTTTGTAAATTAAAAAATTTATAAATGACATAAAGAAGTCCAATTTAAACTATTTATATTTTATAGCATCAATTTCCATATATTTTCAATAATTTCACTGACATCAATATTGAAAGCATCAATTTCCATATATTTTCAGTAATTTCACTGACATCAATATTGAAAACCTCTAAAAAGTTTATTTTTTTTGGTCAATTTATTCTTTTTTTTTTTTTAATGATGATGAGTCAGATTGCCCATTATGCTTCACCCATGTGTGCATATACCATTCTGATTGTAATAGTACTTAAAAAAAAAAAAAAAAAAAACTATCCTAATCAATACATCCTCTGAATCTGTCTTATTTGAAAGCATTTCTTAAATTTTAACTGGCTACGTTCATTAAATCCTCCATGTTGAGGGCAGTAGGCTACTGTCTGCCAAGGGAGTTAGACACTTACCTTATATTGTAAAATTATGTAGAAAAAAATAATTTTTTATTTTTTTCTTCTCATATTTAGATAAAAAAAAAAATCTTATTTTTCTCTTTATATTTAAATAAAAAAATATTATTTTATATATTTTCTATTTTATCATTCATTTAAAAATAAATAATATCTACTTACTACAATAAAGTGAAGTGAATAAAAAATTAAACGAGAAAAATATATCAATATTAAATATAATAAAGTTACTACTTTTAAAATTATAATTATTCAATTTTTTACATTAACTAACCACTAATACATATAATGTTAATAAATATTATCATACATTTATATTAAATACCAATTCAACCAATTAACACTTTTTAATCTTTTTATGAGCAGAATTATCAATTTATAAAAATTACTTCAATTTCTCATATTTTCTCTTCATTATGAAGAAAAAATAATAGAAATAAAATATCATTTATTTTTCTTTTCCTTTATATTTTTTCAAATTGAAGAAAATCTTATTTCCCTTTTATTTTTCTCTCTCCCTCGTTTCAGTTTTTTTCAAACACTTAGTTATTCCCCCATGAGAGCACTAGGCTCAGGCTCAAATTGGAGTTAGATCAGGACCTAATCAATCAGTTAGAATTCACAATAACTACAAGTACTGTACAAGAAACGTAATATACAATGTTAGAAATTGATATATTTTAAAAATTACTTAAAGAAATTTAATTAATTTACATGTGATGCCATTATGGCAAATACTAGTTACAGAAAAGCATGAGACCTTTTAGAACTTGACCATAGTTGAGCAGTAGGAAGTGGGATTGAAGTTTGGGAAAACCCAAAAAAGCAAAGGTGAAAAAGGTTTAGCCTTTAATCCTTTCCTTTTAGGGTACACAATTCCCAAACATCCTTCTTTTTATTATTTTTAACCTTTTTTTCTATTCTAAATTTCTATGTACAAAAAGAAAAACTAATTTGTGATCATTAACCATAACAAAAAGCTTCAACTTTGGGCCCCTGGCCTAAGATGGTGGGAGAATGAGAATGCGAAGCCTTTCTGTGACATTTATGTCCTCACCCAATAGGGCAGCACGCAATCACACAAAGGTTAAAAATGGGTAAGAAACTTTTATAGGGTATGCATTAGGGCCATCATTACTTGCTCCCCACTGCAAGACTGCATGCTGCCTCTAACCAAATCCCTACTTTTCTTCCTTTTTTTTTTTTTAATATTGCCTTTGCTTCAGTTTCAAGTCTCTGATGTATTTATTATTTAATTACATTTATATTTTACATTATAATCAATGTTTTGAAATAGGATTCAACCAGTTCACTCAAGAAAAAAACAGATCAAATTAATAAAATAAAAAGTTAAATTAATAATTGATTTAATTTAATTAATTTTTTTAATTTTTTAAAATTATTTTAATGATATCTTTTAAATTTTATTTATTATTAAATTAATTAAATTAGACAAATCAAGTCAATCAAACTATCTAAATTAAAAATTAAAAGTCTATCCATTAATTAATTTACCGATTAGTTGGATTTTAAAAAGATTAATCATAATAATTATATTATATTGAGATTTACTAAATCTTTTATTTAAAAAAAGAAAAGTAAAAAGAAAGTAAATTGTGTGATAAAAATCATAAAAGTGATTTCATAATTTTTTATTCAAAAATAAGTAATAAAAATGAAATTAATAGCATAAATAAGTAATCTTTTCTAAAAAAATCTCATTTTCACCCAACTTTCATGTCAAGGGATAAAAAAAATATTGGATCTAAATGATTGAATTTCATGCATCATGATGTCTCTTTTGCTTCCGTTTTTATTTTTCTTTAATTCTCTCAAGTATGAGAGAAATGAGTTTTTTCTTTATGCACTTTTCTTTCTTTTTCATTTTCTCAAACACGAAAAAAAAAAAAAACACTTTCTTCTTATATATTCTATTGTTAGCATTTTTTATAAATTAGTCATATATTTTTACTTAAATATTAAAATTTATTATTTATAAAATTAAACTTTATTGTTATTGTTATTTTTATTTAAAGAGAGATATTTTAAATAAATGAATTGCTTTTATTTTATTCTTTATTTTGAAAATATTAACTTGTAGTGATATAATAATAAATTTCATTATTTATATAAAAAATATCATTAATTTATAAAAGAAAAGTTAAAAAAAAAGTATTTCTAGTCAAGTTTAATTACCTTAACTGCCATTGACTTCATTTGTGAATTCGCAAAGAGCGGTAAAAAATTCTCTGAGATCAAAAGAAGAGTACGGTACAACACAACAATCTTGACGAGGAGAAGAAGTGGAGAGAAGGGCTTATGGCCATCAAAGACTTGCGTATTAGGTGGGGTCCGTAGCATTGGGATCCCATGCCCAGAGTTATGATGATCAACTCTTGTCTCTCATTGAATCCTATCTTTGATCTTCTACGTTTTGATTTGATGACATGAATGTCTGCATGCGTGGGTCGCCAGAGACGAGGCTCAGGAATCATTTGGAGCCCTAGTACTGAAGTCTATGCCTTCACTACTAGAAAATTGATTTTGTTCTCAAAATACAGTGAAAAAAGAGAGGAAAAAAGAAGTTTTTTTTTTTAATCATACCATATAATTAGGATACCATATAAGAGTCACCACTTAATGAAAAGAGAGAAAAAAGTTATAAATCATTCTAAACAAATCCATCAAATTTAATTAAGTTTATTCGGTGTATCACATTTAGCCACTCGCCTAGAGAATCATTTAAAAAAAGAAAAGCCAATTTGGTTATATTTATTATGGTAAAATGAATTATATTTATACATTTTAAGTGTACACCATAAATTTTCCAATTTCTCCATAAAAACAATAAATTTCCTTAATTCCCCTTTCAATAATAGGGAGAATAACCCCACTAAACACACACTTGCACGTATTGTTTGTCCTTATTTTCAGGAGAGTGTTGGCAACTTACCAGCCAAACCCACTATTCTATTCCTGTAGTACACAAAACTTTTTGGTGAAATTTTATTGTTCACAGCTGACCCATTTGACATTCATTCTCATGGAAGCATATAGGAAAAAGAAATATGCTCATTGAGCTGACCTCTAGTCATAAATTTCCAATACATATATACTAAACAGAAATAAGTCTTTTTTTTTTATTTTAAAAAAAAGAAGCAAGAAACAACATGTTTGCGGTTAAACACTCCAAGATTTCAGTACATGAAATTATGGTTATGGCCACAAGTAATTGGAAAGGATTGATTGTCCTATTTTCCCTAATGGAAATGATATGAAAAGATATATATATTTTCCCTGAAATCAGTCGATTGCATATGATTGCAATGTGACTATCAAAGGGTCCAGTTGGGGCCCAAAAGTTATACAATGAACGACGTCAAAAATCACAAGTGTACCCTAACCTTTTGTTGCCAAAAAGGTATCTCAATTTGCAATATCAATTGACCCAATATGAATTCATCTCCATGAGATATTGAATCAGATGTAAATGGTCAAGACTGAGGCCCGAGATCAAAATATCTCATATTTGATTTTTTGCCTTATAATTATTGATGTATTTTACGTCAAGTTTAGTTTAATTGAATCTTAAAATTTACGTTATTTATAAATAAAACTTTAGTTTGGATGATAAAGTTGGCTTGAAATTCAGAATTAAAATTAAACCACAGAACTTCAATTTTACTATTTGGATAATCTATTTAGAATTAAAATTAAGCCGCAAATTTTCAATTTTTCTGATAATCTATTTAGAATTAAAATTATAATTCTACTTATCAAATTTAAAATATTAAGTTTAATCTATTTTTAAATTCTTAACCTACTCTATAAGAATTAAAATTCTAAATTACGAAAAAATTTATACTCAAATAGTCATTCGAACTAAATTGAATTCAATTTAATATAATCAATTAAAACCTAATTAAATCAAATTCAATTCAATTCAATCGGATTGAACCAAATCGAATTTAATCAAATTGAATCTAACCAAACTAAAAAATCAAATATTAATAATATAGATCAAATTAATTTATAAAGTGAACAAACTGATTTGATTTAGTTTAAATAATTGATCTGTACAAAATGCTTTAAAAAATAATTTGAAAATATTTTTAATATAAATGATAATTTTACAATATACTTTTAAATATTTTTAATAAAAATATTATATTTTAATATATTATATATTTTAATAAATAATAATTTTAATAGGATTGAACCATCTTTATTTGATTTAATATATGTCTAACCTATTTTAGTTTGATTTTAATTAAATTTTATTCAATTCAAAATGTTTTACTAAAAAATCAAATCTAATTAAATTAAATTTATCCATTTTTAAAAAGAAATTGGATCAAATCAAATTTATATCTAAAATCACCAAATAAAAAAGATTAATTTATTATTTTATTTTGTACTGGGGTTATATTTATACAAAAAATATTGAGTTAATTTTACATAAATAACTTTGATATGTTATAATATTAAAAAAATTTAATCTAATTCTCATAAAAAATTACTAAGACTATTAATTTGAATTAAAATATTTAAAGTTAAAATATTATTTTTATATATTTTTACCTCTTCATATATTTTATAATCAAATTATATTTTATTCTTTATATATTTCTAAAATTAATTAAAACTTATAATTTAATTATAATTCTAATTATATGATTTGACAATTTAAAATTTAGAATTAATATTTGAATTATAATTCCAACTCAATCTTAATTTTATTACTTTATAATTCAAATGCTATAATTATAATTTCAACTCAATTCCAATTCTGATAGAATTAAAATTGAAATTGTAATTTTGAATTTTAATTCTATCTTTTCATCAAATAAACTTTTATAAAATTCATTTCTATGTTTACTATGCTATAAAATAAAATATAATTTATTTCAAGCAAAATAAATTTTTTATTTGATTAGGTATGGAATTTAAGAAAGTATTTTATTTTTATAAAAATATCTTTACATTATTTTCTGAATTTTTTATAAATATAAAAATAAATATAAAGAGTGATATAGAGAAAAAATAGAAAGAGAAAAGAGAGTAAAAAAAAGAAAAGAAAAGAGAGTAATGATCAAGATAATGCAAAATTTCCTAACTGGTAGTTGCTATTAAATGTTCATTCTACATATGTTTAGATTATGAAAGTTCTTATTTTAAAAAATATTTTTAAAATCAAACTATATCGATCGATAAAATTAAAAATCAAACCATCAAATAGATTTAGTTCAATCTAAATCAATTTGTAATCTTTTTTATTTTTAATTATCTTAAATGTATTTATAATTTTTTTAAAATTATTTTAGTAATATTTTTAAATTTATTTATTATTAAATCAATTTAATTGAATTGATTGAATTAATTAAACCAATCAAATTAGAAATTAATCGACTAATCTTGACTGACCTGTCGATTTTAAAAATATTGATTTTAAACTCCTCCCAATCGGCAAAATATTTTGTATCAGCATCTCTTTTGTCAAACTGGAGTGTATGAGTTGGGCTTAAAAAAGCCTTTCTCTATGATCCAATAAGTTGACCGAAACTTTACCTTCTCATTTTAAGGAACACTTACCATATCGATTGGGGAAAAAAAAATAATGGATTGATAAATGGTAAGTTTTTTTTTTTTCTAAAATAACTTCTAAGACCCAAAGTTACTAAATATATTATTTAAAATATATTTATAAATATTAATAAAATTAAAATATTTATTATAAAATATCTACTTAACTAATATTTATTTTTTAAAGTAGATAATATGTGAAAAATATTTTTTATCTTATTTTTAATAATTTATTTTATATTTTTAAATAATTTATTTTATTTTTATAGTTATTTTAGTTAAGTAATTTTATATGAAAATTAAACAGAAATTTTAATCATTTATAAGTCTATTAATTAGCTTGATAATTATTAAACTTTCGTTTTAAATAAATTATAGGACACTCTCAATATATATATATATTGATGATTGATTGATAACAATTTTGAGGACAAGGTCCAGTTTCGATGCACCCATAAAGAGCCCATGGCCTGAAGATCAACTGTAACGGGGTAGATGGGTCGAACTCTAGCCTTGTAAGTAATGCTTTCGGACTTGTTTGATCAGAGATGGACCGGATTATGTGAACTGACAAATTATATCATAAATTTAGGCTCATGTAGCATTGTAGCTCCAGAAAATGCGACTTTATTTTTGTATTTTAATATTATCATTTATTTATCACACGTGTGCGATAAATATTATTTATTTTGTTTGTATTCATTGATTAATATAAAAATATTCATTATTTACATGCACAATATTCATCATTTATAATTTTGATGTTTATTTTATTTTTCATGTAATATTGCACATTAATTCATTTGGCCATAAAAAACATATAACTTTCTTTTTCATAAAACTTTATATTCATTGATATCTTCGATTTTTTCTTTGATTCTGATTCATTTTGATGAAAAATTTTTTTGGTTATTTATTTTCTGTGTAAAATCTCAAAATTGTGATTTGCTATGTTGTAAATTTTTTTATTTTATTTATATTTATTGATTATTATCAAAATATTCATTACCTATATGCAAAATGTTCATCATTTATAATTTTAATGTTTATTACTTTTTTATATAATATTGTCCATGAGTTAATTTATCCATAAAAATCATATAACCTTCTTTTTCATAAAGTTTGATGAATGTTTATTATTCACTTGTATAATATTTATTTTTTATAGTTTTATGTTCATTAATTATTACATAAATGTTCATCAACTGTAATATTTATGTTCATCATATTCAATTCATTAAAGTAATCAAAATAATATATTTATAATTGAATTAAATAAAATTTATAAAATTTTAATTTGATTTAATTATAATTGTATATTTTGAATTAATTTAATATACATTTTTATAATTTATCTATTTTAAAATTTAACTTATTGAATTTTTATATAAAAATAAAATTTAAAATTAAAATTAAATCAAATCAAATTAAATAATAATAGAAAATCTGCATTAAACTAAAAAAATATTTTATTAATTTATTTTATTTATAATAATAAAAATAAAAGATCAATAAAATAAAAAAGATGTGTGGAATTCACATAAATTTACGTGGTTTAATACAAGTCTACGTTATTGAGTAACGAGAATATGAAATCTATTAATAGATTAAAGAATGTAAGATTCAAATAAAAAATAATTACTTCAACTCTAAATTCAAATACACTAAAAAATCTTTCTCATATTAACCTCACAAATCCACGTGTTACATTTAATTTATTTGAATATGGTGTTTGGTTATAATTTAACATTCATTTTATTTGCAAATAAAAATGAATTTCTTATAAAATTTATTTGTGAATGAATTTTTATGTTTTGCATGCTATAAAATAAAAATAGAATTCATTTTGAATGAAATGAATTTTGTGTTTAGTTGAAGTCTATAATTCAATAAATATTTTATTTTATAAATATAGTCTTGTATTTTTAAAATTTTTTATAAATATTAGAGAAAAGAAAGTAGAATGGGATCACTTATTGAATTGATTTTAATTTATTTGAACCAATTAATTTAATTAATTTGATTTGATAAGATATTATTGTTTGAAAAACTAACGAAATTTACAAAAATATTAAAAAATATTTTAAAAATTACATATATAATTGTTTTTAATAACATTAGGCTATTTTCAAAAGATTTTTTAATAAAATTTTGAATTTTAAATGTTTTATACTATTTTAATAAAAATTAATTAATATTCAATTTAAAATTATTTAAGTGTAAATTATATATGTTGTATGAGTTCCGTTAGTCTTAAACTTATTTTCTTCTCTTGTTAATGTCATTAGAGTCCTGAAAATCAAGTACTAACACACACTTTGTCAAATAAAGAAGAAAATAAAAAGGCTTTAAAGTCCCTAATGGTAATGTGAATTTTATGTTTATATATTGTGATTAGCTAAGCAAAATCAAATTAACTTGTTTTACATGTTTTTTTTTTTGAAGGATGATATATATATATATATATATATATATATATATATATATATTAAATAATTACAAGTATATAGGTTATTAAAATATAAGCAAATCTCCCTTTTGGTAGACTTTATGAACGACAGTAGAGCTTATTAAATTAATCAAACATATGGCCTTTTCTTTCACATACTATCGGAAAGGGAACACATTATATATTAACTTTTACTCTTTAAGCTTCCTTTCAGTATTTGATGTATGATTCATTCTTTTACCAAATAAAGCTAAGTTTTTTACACCATAAAATTAACAATGCTTGGTCATTTTAATTCAAATTAATTACTTGACCTTAATTCATAGGAAACTTTTATAACTCAAATAGTTCAAATAATTTGCTTTTTTTTTAATCTAGATTCAATTATTAGAAATTAAATACAGAAAATTTAACTTTTTTTAATGCATCATATTAATGTAAAAAATATCTTTAAAATTTCAAAAAAAATTATTTTTAATTTGTACGTAAATTGACCCAAAAATACTATAATATATATGTGATGGTTTGAAAATATTCTAACTATATATTAAAAAAAATTAAGAAGCATTTATACTTTTTTTTTTTTTTTGTTGTTGTTGTTACTTTGGCAGTTCCTTCAATTATACTCTTTAAAATTTCCTCAAAAAAAAATTATACTCATTAAAACGAATAAAAAAAGCAACCATTCATTTAGTCAATGTCAAAGTCCTTTTTTTTTATGTTTTTTTTTTGGAGAATATAAATTGTCTTTCCGTCCCAGCATCACAAATATTGACACATATTTGAGCATCTCTTTGTTGCCTTTCATTCTCTAATGTATGCTTATATTCTACCATCATTTTTTATTTTTTTTTACGTGATTCTCCTTTCACCGCAGAGCAGACCTAATATTCATTTATACATATGTGTTTTTATAATGGCTTCGCTTAGTTTACCAAACCCTATTTTTCCCTTTCCTTATCTAACACCACAAATCTATGCACACATCTCTTTTTTCTTTTTCTTTTTTCATGTTTTATTATTATTACTCCACTTTGTTTCATAATAGTTGTTCTATACTTTTTATGTTTTTTAAAATTACACATAAATTAAGAAACTATTTAATAATCATAACTATAAAAAAATAAGTGAATATAAATAAATTATAGTAAAATCTCTCTATATTAATATGACCTGTTGTCAAATTTTTTATTAATTAGCGGAGGTTATTAATTTGTAGAAATCTATATATATAAATTCAAGTTATTAATTCTATTATTTATTGTTGTAAGTTACAATAAATTTATATACATTTTCAAGAAAAGATAATTGTAAAAATGATTTGTATTTTTAATTAAAAATATAAAGGATATGAAAAAACTTATTCTAGATCTATTTATTCATGTATTTCTCTGCTTGATATTTTAAATCTTACTCATATTGTAGCACATAAAATATTATGAGATACACAGTTCGAGATTATAATAAGTAGGAAAAAACAAATTACTTTAGATAAATAGTTTTGTAAGAAATGTTGATTATGATAATTAACACTCTTAATAGTTTTGTTGGTATTTTGTATTTATTATTAGATAGTAAAAATATTAATTTATGTACATAAAATGCAGTCGGTTCCTGAAATTTGATTAAATTTTGGAGGTTATTAGTTATTGGGTATTAATTAGAAAGATTTTATTGTATCCCTTTTTGAAAAACTCGAAATGACTAATTCATTTTACTCTACAAATATTGATAAGGATAAAATAGAACAAAATAATTAATATTTCATTAAAAATCTAAATATGACATATAATTGAAATATATAATAATAATAATAATTGTTAATATATATATATATATAATTTTTTCACTTTTGAGTTTTATGAGTTCTTAGTTCTTACTAGGGTTTAAGTGGCTTATTGCGTTTTATTTAGACTTTAAGGGGGCTAAAGTAATTTTTCAACTAAATCTTTAGTCTAATTTATAAAGAGATTACGACGTGTTCTAATTTTTGACTATTTTCTTTTTTGTTAATAATTGATTATTATATTTTCTTTTAAAAAAAAAGTATAAAGCCTAGGGGTTGAGGGTTTGATTGGTGGTTGGACGGCAAGATTCTATAAAGAGTTAAAGTGGCTTAAAGTTAAAGCTGCTCTGTAACTCGAAGCTACTTGAAGCCTAAAGTTCTAAACTGCCTAAATTCTTTTTGATCTTGATACGTGGAACTTATAAAAAGAACAAGGTAGGAAGAAGTGGAAATGATTTTTCTTTTTCAAACAAAAAATAACAGAAAGCTCAAGGTAGGGAAGATTTTATATTTGGTTCTTCTTAGAAATCAAGCTTGAAAGAGACAAGAAGAAAAACCTACAAAAAAGGATTGAAAGAGTTTAAATACATCATAATTAATTATTAATCAAATTATGTAAAATAATTGCACTGGTTAGCATGCATATTATACACAATTCCATTATTTGAAACTTTTTTCTTTCTGCAGTTAATCATATAGACACAAATTGTTCTCTTGCTGCTTTATTTTTTATCCCCTTATTGTTATTTTTAGTGTGATATAACAAAATTCCATTATTGAATACTTCTCTTCTGTTTTTAGCCAGGCAAGAAAAATACACTTTATCTAAAAGAAGAAGATTTACAATCAAAATAATATTATAACTTGTTAAGTAGATACTAATTGTATTGAGAATTGGGTTTATATTAATATTTTAGATATATTTTTTATAAATATCATATGATTAATTTATGAATGAAATTTAAATTGGGTTTGAGCATTCTAATTCCTAAATTTATATGATGAAAAAATAAAATTGACGTGGAATACACATTTTGCCATTATAGACCATATAGCCCTAAGGCAGAGAGTAAAACCTAACCACGTGGCGACTAACGACCATATATGTCTCTTCAAAAATTGGATTTTATGTATTAATGGATGCAAAATTAGAGCCCCTATATATGCAGAAACTAAATTTAGTACATAACTCTGCATTTATTCGAGCTAATCTTATAACGATTCTAACATGACTATGTGTCAAAACCTCTGCGGCTTCATTTCCATGGCCAAATTTTACTATTCTCTTCATAAATTTTAATATATATATAATTTAATATTAATATATACATATAGTTTAATATTAATATATATACAATTTAATATTAATGTAATATATTTTAATATCTAATATATATAGTTCAGTACTAATATATATTGATTTAGATTCATGAAATAACATAAACATAGATTCATGGTATTATTTGCGCTCTTAAGCTGTTTTGCAAGGATTGGGGGGTAATTCGAGTAGAGTAGGAACTTCTTCATTGCCATCTCCGCACGTTTTGGCCCGAAACATGCGGCAAATACCCAGATGGCCTGTGTCTAAAATGGCAAATTTATATTATTACATTATAAATTTAATATATGAGACAATAGCAAATATTTTTTGTGAAACTAAAATGGCAGTCATTTTCCCATAAAAATAGTTTTATCTAAGACAAATCCAAGACCAAAAGAGACCCCATGCCTTTGTATGATTAAAAAGATAATGCAAGATATTATAGGTAAGAATAGATTTGATGGTTGATTGTCGGGATTCAATATCATTAATCAAACAAGTCAACTAAAAACGATGTTTGTGCTTTTGGGAGAAGCTTCTCTACTCAGTGCTGGGCCTCGTCTCTAATATTCTATTAGCCCTCCTCTACCAAATCCTAACTTTTCTTTAGCAGCAAAAACGTTCTCTTGACTAAATGGATTCTAATATCAACAATAAAAATAAATAAAATAAAACAGCGGGATTTTCTCGTCGGCCAATTCCTTATAAAACCCCTAATTCATGGGGGCAGCGACCCATTTTTGTTAAACAATTAATAAGCTTGGTTTTCTATACCAATTGAACCAGTAAAATCAAAAATTGATCAATAATTAAGTTCGGTTAAATATTAAAAATCGACTTCTTAAAAAATTGGTCAAACACGAAAAAATTGATCAAAATCAGAACCAAATCAAGCCGATTTAAGTTAAATTTATATTATTTTTGTGAAAAATTTAAAATTTTTTTAAAAATTACACTATTTACTCAAATTTTAAATTTAAAAATAATTTTTATTATTCTATCATATTATATATTTTTTGTAATTTTTAAATATTTTTAATGCATTATTAAAAAAATGCTATTAAACTGGATTAGTCAAACTCAAAATCAGTCAATTGATCGGTTCAATCTCTAGTTCAGTTTTTAAAACATTGTTAATAACTTAGCCTCTTGTAATTAGCATCTATGTTCTATGATTGAAATTTGACAACCTTTTGAAGATATAAGACCGTTTAAACTATCTAAGAATAATAAAAACAAGACTTAATTATAAAAAAAAAGTCTTGAAGTTTAACATGTTTTTCAAATCTATTTCATACTTTATTTTTTAACTAAAATGTATTCTCAAACCGATATTTCATTATTAAAAATAGATAAAATATCATTTTGACTCTTGAACTTTTCTAAAAATTTTGGTTAGACACAAAAAAGAGAAAATACCTAAAAATTATATAAAAATATTATTTAATTAAAAATTTAACCAAAATGAATTTAATATATTTATTCTAAGTAATTAAAATATAATTTATTTAGATAAATAATTTAGTATAAAATTTTCTTATAAAATATCATTAATTCATAATTCAAAGTGAGAGCTTACACCACCATAATTTTTTTTAAAATAATATAGTAATAAATAGCTATTACCTTTTTTATGTACACATTAAATAGCTAAAACTTATTTTTTTATAAAAATTAAATCATCTCTTTATATTAATGAGTAAAATATAAATTTATTTAAAATATATAATAATTAAATCTTAAAAACTCAAAATAGAAATTAAATAAAAATATAAAAATCTTATTTAATTTTTTCTTTTTATATAAAATAGTATCTTTTTCATTTTTTTATAGTATCAATGTTTTTATAATAATATAAAATTTATTTTTTATAATATTTTTTAGTATAAAAATATTCTATTTTTATTTTATAAGTATATTAGACAATATAAATTTCAATCCACTTTAATTTTTTCAGAACTTGTTAATATGTTATTTTATGTAAATATTTATTTTATTATAAAATTTAATAAATTTAGATTTAATGAATTATTTATTCTTGAAATTTAAATATAATAAATTAACTTTATATTTTATATAGAAAAGTATTTTTTGTGGTTTTTATATTAAATAAAAATTATATATTTAATCATTGTTCATTTGTACTATTTTTATCTTTATTTATACGCCTTAATTTTTATTTTTATTTTTAATATTTGTATGATATGATTATTATTGTTTAAGATATTTTAAGAAATTTATTTACTTGTAAAAATAATTATTGTCTATCATTTATATCCATAAATATTAAATTTTTATAAATAAATAGATAATACTTAATCAACAATTTTAATTTTAAAATATATTATATATATTCAACTTTAAAAATTTTCTAAATCTGTCACTAATTATATATGTATGTTTGTAAGATTAATTTATTTTTTAACTTTTTATACATTTGTATAAATTAATGTTTAACTATTTTATATTTTTAATAAATTTATTTTTCTCTCTAGAAATGACTTATTAATATAAAGAGATAATTTGATTATTTATAATAAATAAATTTTAACTATTTAATATGTACATTAAAAATGATAACTATTTATTATAGCATTTTTTTGAAAAAAATTATGATTATCTACATTTTATGAATTAATGATATTCTAAATAAAATTTTATAATAAATTATTTATTTAAATAAATTATATTTCAATTACTTAGAATATATAATATATTATTTTTTAAAAAAATTATGATGGTGTAAGTCTTCGTTTTGAATTGTGTATTAATGATATTTTATAATAAAATTTTATAATAAATTATTTATCTAAATAAATTATATTTCAATTACTTAAAATAAATATATTAAATTCAATTTGGTTAAATTTTTAATTAAACAAGAATTCATATAATTTTTAGGTATTTTCTCTTTTTTGTGTCTAACCAAACTTTTTATAAATGTTTAGAGATAAAAATGATCTTTTATCTATTTTAACAATCAAATTTTGGTTTGAGGATATATTTGAAAAAAAATTAAAGTTTGGATTTATTTTAGTTAAAAAATAAAGTATGAGATAAATTTGACAAACACGTTATACTTCAGGACTTTTTTGGTAATTAACCCTAAAAACAAAAACAAAACCATTTCATCATTAGATTATTAATTTAATTGTGGAATTATTTGTTTCATATATAAATTTTACAATTTAATTAATTATGCTAGTTTGTTATTTTTTTAATCACATAGATTCGATTATATGATTAATTTTCAGAGAAGTTTTTTTAAATGCATTAAATTGATGCACGAGATGGTATCTAAATTCTTAAGCCATAGTCATAGTTGCCATGCAATTTAATCTAAAAATTCTTAATATTTGAATAAAAAAATATTTTCTCTTCAAAATTTTTCACATGAAAAAAATAAAAAATCAACCCATTTGTTAAAATATAATGGATATAACTAATGAGTTTAACTCAATAATACTTAAATTTTAAGAATGAGAATAAAAATAAGCAAACGAATAATAGCAATTAAACAAAAAAAAAAGACTACAAGATGACATTCCTTTAACTGCTGCGAAGGTAAAAGTAAGCAATACATCTAAAAACATAACCAAAACTCCTTTAGTAAAAAGCATCTAATTAACCTAAAAGTTCCAAATTCCTCTAAAAACCTCAACCACTCCTAAACTATCTCTGGTATATATGATTTTCCCACTTCACCATTAGAAATCACTTCTCCTACATGATGGAACATGCATGTGGATTTTCATCACTAAACAAGGATGTGAGCCTCTCGTCTGTAGCATTAGGGCTAGGAAGTGCTTGAACCACGTTCTTGACATAGCCAGACGGTGCTTTCTTATCATATGCTTGAGCAACGTATGGATACGCCACTAGATTGTATGGGACATAAGGCCAAAATTCAGCTCTCTTTCCTGTGCTCCTCACTTTCTTTAACACCTTGTTTGGCTCTACATACCCAGTTACCGAGACCCGGCTTTGCTTTCTGCTTACCTCCACTGACTTAACACCTATAATTAATACCACACAAAAGAAGTTACAAAAATATACATATCAGAATCCATAATCTAGTTAGCTTATTATGTTTTATAATTAGATTTTTGGAACATAAAATACAAAATTAATTGGCTTGTATATTAAGGTCTAAGAATCATCTCCAATAGAGACGAACTTTATTATGTGTGGTTATCTTTATTCTCTAGCTAGCTGGTTGGTTCATTCACAACCTTAAGTTAGAAGATTGTGCTTGGTCTGCTTCATTTATTACATGGCAACAGGTGGGCTTTAATTGCCTAAATTCTAAGTGGGGTGGAGGGAAATGATGTCATTTTCAAGTCTACAGGAGCTGCAATGCAAATACTTGATATACACCATCTCAAAGGATGTCTCTGGAAGCAGTAATCTTTGTGCGGATATACAGGCGGGAAATTTTTGCTGTCGGATGCTGTGATACTACGAACAGAGTCAACACTCGTTAGGTCTCTTCTCTTGCAGTTCCCCCTAGAGGAATAGCAGAAATTTCTGTCCTTCCTTGTTAATTATTTAATATTTATGACAGACTTTTTTTTGTCTTTGGCTAGGTAGAGGTCCTCTATGCATGGATGCCTATAATTTGACCACCAAAAAAAAGTTCCCGGAAAAAAAATTACATAAAAAGTATAATTAAATTGAAGAACACAGATTAATTCTTCTTGAGTAATCAAAGTAAATACATCAAGAAAGAATTTTCTTTCTTTTTTTTTTTAAGGATTAATTGGGCAACAATCCTGACCATGATACCAACATGGCACTATCATATAACATGGAACTTATAATTGCAGAAACAACAAAGAGAAGTGGAATTTAAGCTTAAAAGAGAGTTAACAAACCTTTCATGTTGGAAACAGCATTTTTAACTCTTCTTTCACATCCATCACAGTCCATTTTCACTTTGATATCAACTGTCTGAAAAATAAAAATATAAAGAAACAGAGATGATTGCTGTTAACTAATGAGGAGTCAAAGACGGCAAATAGTATCTTTAACAAAGAAAGAGCTATAGATAGATTTAGTGTAACTGGGTAAGTAGGTACCTGCATTGGCTTGCGCTTCCTCTTCCTTCTGGCCAAAGTGAATAAGTCGGAGAGGTAATCTGAGAGAGAGTCAAGAGCACCCATTTGAAGGAAAGCAGAAGACAGTTTTAGAAGATAGAAAGAGAGGTATGTATGCAGAAGAAGAGAGAAACGGAAGGGATGCAAATAATATGTAGTGCTTATTGGTGTATATAGTAAGGTAAAACTACGATTCTATGATTAATTTGAAAAGGAACCCTGTTAATTGGTGCAAGCTGTCTTTTACAAAATTATTAATTATTATTTTTAATATAATAAAATTGTTGAGTTTTATTTAATAAATAATATTTTGACAATAAAGCTGAATTAATAGATTGAATTGATAAAATACAAAAATTAATTAATAATTTAACTTGATTTAGAGTTAAATTCTCAATCAAATTAAAAAACTAATTAAAATAAAAATAAATCCAAGTAAATCCTCAATCAAAAAGTTTTATACTCTTTTATTTAGAATTCAAATGCTAATTTTTATTATTTTATTATATCATATTGTCTTATATTTTAAAAAATTTTAATATATCTTTTAATTTTTTAAAATAATATCTTATGAAATCGAACCTACCAAATTAGTTTAATCGAGATTTAACGAATTAACTAATTTAATCCCAATCTAATTTTAAAAAATATTGTTAATACACTCTTTTATTCGAGGCATTTAAATAAATATCTTTATATCTATATGATATACTATAATTTCTTGTTACTTGAATCAATAATTTTTATTTAATTATTACTTGAAAGATATTGATACTGACTTGTCCCAAAAGCATGCCATACTTCCAAAAAATATCATGCTATGGTTTTTGCTTGGGTGAAAAAGTAAAATACTAAAACATATCACGAGAATTCTTTCAAAAAAAAAAAAAAAAACAACAAATAACGTGAATAGAGTTTTGTCTGAGTTGCTTGCTTCTATGATAGATAGATTAAATAGGTGGTGCGCTTTCGAAGAAATTTTTAGTAGACTTAATTTATTATAATATTGTGAATTAACTAATAAAAAAATCTTTATATGTAAAGTAATCAGAATTTTTTTTTATAATTGATAAGTTTTTATATTTTTCTAAATTAATGAGTACATTTTTTTAAAAATTCATAATACAAATTTATTTTTTAAAATTCATAATACAAATTTATCAATTGATAGAATTTTTTTATCCCTTTCTATTTGGAAATTTTTTATTAATTAATTTACAGGTTGGTTATGTGATTTTCTGAATTTACCAAAAAAATTTCTATAGTTTCTTTGGCCCAAAGAAAAGGAAATTGCTGTAAAGTGTTCTTGCGTTTCTCATATTTTCTGCACAATGGGGTACATAGCACGTTGCTTCATGTGTACATATATGGCAAATAATCTAACAATAAAGACCAATTAATTTTTGTCAATTGATAATTGAAATTATGACTTCGTAATTATTGAGATGATTCTAATACGAGTGAATTAAAAATTTATTGATTGGTTTTTTAATCTAAATATGGCAGTAATGATTCTATTATTGCTTACTAGTTTCCAGCTTCCATTATTTTAATGGGGAATGGGGTATTCATAATGCTGCAGCTTTGATGCTTTATCTCTTGGATGCTAAGCAAAAATCAGTGGAAAGTAGAAATATCTGCCTTTACACAGTTATGGAACCTACAATTATTGCAAGTCTGGTTTGAGCCAATGAAGGATGAATTCGTTTTAGCCATTAAGAAAATGTATTTATTTTTTATTTATTTAAGATCAGTTTTAGATCAATATTTTGAAAAAATAATTCATTTAAATGTATTTGACTTGTGTGTTTTTGAAACAACGTTTGAAGGGATTTAATTTCAATTGAAATTTTAAAATTGAACTGACCAAAAAATTAATTGAAATTGGATTAGAAAATTTGGTTAGTCCATCCAACTTTTCAATTTCAGTTTTAATTTTAAAAAATAATCATTTTCAGATTATTTTTATTTTTATATTAAAATCATCAATTAATTGAATTGATAAAATATTTATATATTTATATATATATATTATATTTAAATATTTATCTATACTACATTTATTTTTTGTATACTTATATATAAATTTTATAATAAAAAATATTATATATTTTTTAGTTAATAATGATTAATTAGTTAACCAACTAATTTTCTAAATAATTAAACTAAATAATTTTCAGTTTAAAAATTTTGAATTAAAATAATGAATTAATTTAAATTAGTTATCACAATTTAATAGGCAAACAATAAGTACTGCCAATATATTAGGAGAAAAAAAGAAAAAGAAAACCGCTTGAGTAAAGGACGTCATAGGTTATTAGCGGCTCAAACGTAGATATGGCACAGTGGAAGAAAATTAAATTTTGTTTTGTAACTAAATTATTATTATTATATAGAAATGTTTTATTTTTTTGAAAAAATTCTTAGATAGAATGAATTTGTTACATTTGCTGTACTGATAGAAATAATTTTTTTTCAAACAATATCATCAATAGCTAATGAGTAATTACTGTCCGCAATGCTTAAAAATCATATTAAAATATAAGAATGCGCCGAAAGTAACAGAAAGGCTCAAATTTGAGAATTTTCCAAATACTTAAGTAAGTCTTTATTATTCGACCAAAAAAATTGAGTCTTTATTAATGGTATACTACATAAAAATGAACACTTGTTTTTGTTATTAAAATCAAATTAATTGAACTTTATATATTAAAATTACATTAAATTTAATTAAATTTTAATTTATTTAGTTAGTGTGATTTTAGTCAATTTGTTATATATATATATATAAATTTATATTGATGTTATTAATTTATTTAATTCTATATATATAAAATCAAAACGAAAGAGAGAGAATTTATTATGGGATAGAATGAGAGTTCAAAGGTGTCAAATATTATCGAGTGATCTGGAGCCCAACTGTGCTTTCATGATTAAGGGTGAAAAGAAGGGGGTTCCAGCCAGGCTCTACTCCTCTGCTTTACAACCTTTTCTCGTTTACATGCGGTGTATAGTTGTATCTTTTTTGCATATCGGCCATGTCCATATATATACTATCAAATTATGACATACAATCATATATAAAGTTTTACAATATATATTAAAATTCCTTTGGTGTTTTTTGGGCATATATGAACTATTTCTCCCTCAATATATCTTTAAATTAAATTACCCCTCTCCCTCTCTACTAGTTTTTTAATAGATTGTTTTTTTTAATTTGAATCACTTTATGTGTTTGGATTAGTTTTGAAGAAAAATATGTGATTTTTTTTTTATATTTTTATATTTATAAGGTAGATTAATTAAAATTTATTTTGTTTTTTGTCATTTTTTTGTGTAAGTTTAGCTTTATTTCATTGTCCTAATAAAATTCAGATTTATGGATCTGGATCTATTTATTTCTTCTAAATTTTTTATTTTTGTGAATAAAATGAGTCTCTTTTTGAGACCTTTATTCTCCCTCTACGAGAGTGGTAAATTTTTCATGTTCTTTTTCAAAAGTTTTAGTGTGATTAATGAATAATTTATTACTTTTTCAATTAGATTTGTTTAATAGATTGAGAGTCGATATGTGATTAATAATACTACTAAACGGAATGTGTTTATCACTAGGGTTGTAAGTCATAAAACGCTATGTACATCATGGAAAGTTTTCAAGAGAAACTACAATGGAATTTTTTTTTATACTTTTTGATTATATTGATAAATTTTATACATATATCAAATTATACTAAATTCATTACGGAAAATGAGATATTCATATTTGTCTAAAATAAACTTCAATTTTTTTCCATTATGTACTACCCAATTCATAAAAGAGTTAAAATAATTATTCCATAAATAAGGTCTTGACTCAGTAATTAATTATGTCTTAGCGTAATAAGACAAGTAAGAACACTTTAATAATATATTTCAAAACTAGAATCTTTATACTCATAAATTTTTGATTGATTAATATTAAAGTTATTTTTAAAATATGAAACTATAAATTTAAATATGCAATAAAATTAAATTAACAAAAAACATTCCATTCTCAACCTAAAGAAAAAGAAAAAGAAAAAATCCTCAGTGGCTAGCTACTATTATTATCATTAGTGGTCATAGAAGATGCCATTACGAAATATGGAAGATTTTATTATTTGTGGAATAAAAGAGGTAGGCTTTAAATGAGATGGGGTTAATGATTGCACAGTTTAGCTGAAGCTATACTCTTCAAGACGGCAACACTTGCTATCAATCTCATGATAAGTCGTCTATGTGGCGCCCACCTGAGAGCCAAATTAATCTCCATTTCTTAGCCTCCATTATTTATCTACATGTCATTTTCTCTCTTTTTTGCGTTTTGTGCCAATTATTCACCTTCACAAAAAAAAAAAAAAAAAAGATGGGTTCTTGAGTCAACATGAACAGACGATTAACTCAACTTGGCACCACATAACCTTCAAAAGTTCCTGTTTATCGTCCGGGGATTCCGATATGTTGGCTTTGTTTTTTTCTTTAAAAAAAATGTTCTCTAATCTTTCATTGCACCGAAATTAAATGCTATTTTATTGGTTTGTTATTTTGAATTAAAGAGAGGTTATAATAATTGTTTTAAATAAAATCCCAAATCTCAGCAATCTGTTGCTAACAGTATGTTCTCAAAATGATTAGTATTTTTAAATAATGAGATTGTAAGTTTAAAATTCAATTGAAATTTAAATAAAAAATCAATATTTGTAATCAAGAATTCATTCATTCTTGTTTTTTAAGTTAAAATTAATTTTTATCTAAAAAAAAAATAGACGAATCCTAAAAAGATTTTTTTAAGGAAAAATCACTAATCAATATATATAATTAATTTCTATTTTAAATTTTATTTGAGAGCACAACTTATCATATGTCAAATTTGAAATTTGTTTGAGATAATTATTTATTGTTTATCAAATTAATTATTTCACAAACAAGTGATTGAAATATGAATTAATTTAATGTATAAAATTACCTAATTAAAAAACTATATAAGTTAATAGATACTTATGCAAAATAATACATATATTATCTATTTAGAAAAAATATATTATTTATTTATATAATAAATATTTTAATTTATCTATATTTATAAATATATTTTAAATTATAGCTACACAATGCATGTATTATATATACAATTAATTTGAATCTTAAAGTTTATTTGATACGATAACTTACTATTTGTCAAATTTAAAGTTTATTTGAAATAATAGTTTATCATTTATTAAGCCAATTGTTCAATAAATAAATAATTAAAATATGTATTAGTTTGATAATAAAATTATATAAATAAAAATAAAATATATTAATAATATTTATACAGTAAGTCTAGAACATAGTATCCATATATTATTTATTTATATATAGATATTTTAAATAATTAATAGTTATAAATATATTTTAAATAATATATTAAATATGATATACATTATCAACTAATTTTAGACCAAAGAATCAAAGAAAAACTTAGCCTAAACTAAATCCAAGTTATGACTATGTGAAATTAAAACTCAGGCAGCACAAGACCCTCAAACGAAAAAGGCATTACAATTTATGAAGGGATTTAACAAAATAAAAAAAAAGAAGGAAATTAAACTAGAAACAATAGATTCTATAAAATAAAGCATGAAGTACTCAGTAGTGAGTTAAAATCTGTATGTTAGATGGCATTATTGCTCTAGCGTTTTCCATGTGAAAAGGACTTGTATCTAGGAGTCTTCAACAACCTAGCGTTTTCCATGTTCAAACGTTACTATGCCTACTTTATGTGTAATTATTATTAAATTTTTATTTTTTAAAATTTAAATTTAACTTACTTTTGTATTTTATAATTTTTGTAAAATTTTCTATTTTAATAAAATCTCTTTTTCATGTTTAAAAAAAAAAAAGTCTTCAGCCCTAGCAAATAACCATTTATATATCATAACAAATTTGTGAACACCACCCAACCATTGAATAGCTACATGCTATAAACACCTTGTTATTGTTTTTTTTTTATGAAGTTAGAAATACTAATATTATTTTCTTTAGTAAAAAAGAAAATGCAAATCTATCTTAAAATCTATACGCACTATCATTAATAATAATCATCTTAAATTAATAATAACTGAAATTGAAAACAAACTTATCTGTAAATAGAGGTCAAATTTTAAATCTTATTATGAAATACTGTTAACGGTAAAACTTACCTACATCGAAACTATACAACTAACTAATATAATAACAATACCTATATTAAAAAAGAGCATAAATATCTTTACATTTGAAAAAAATTGTACTATAATTTTACTGAACAATTATAAATGGTTATTTTAAATTTTAATATATTGTTAAGTTGATATATAAAAAGGTGATGCACATTTAATATGGCCAATTTTTTAGCTACTGTTAGTCCTTGTAACAGCTTACAAGCTCTCTTACACATGGAAATGAATTGATAACCAGATTAATGACATAAAAAGATGATATTTTGCTGTCCAATCTACACATTTGTGTACAACTCAAAATTCATTGTTAGAAGACTTGAGCTATATATTCTATTACTTTATGGGGTCGTTGCTCTCTAAATAAGGTACATGGGGACTCTATTCAAACTTTAATCTAGCTATATAACTAATTAGATCAAGGCAGTGGCTTGTGAATTCACCATGCGCGCCCATCATTTTTGCGACCATTGGTTTCAGATACATTATACCAACAAATTATGTTCTTACGTCCAAGTATATATTTTCTCACCTCACTTTGACGATATATATATATGCGCAAATGATTGCGATCAAAGTTCACGCAGGAAAGGCTTGATAAAATAATTGATTACAGCTAATGAACCTTCAAATTCCATTTGGGCCATGGAATATATATATGTGTAAATAATGAGAAGAAGAAAATAGTTTGAAGAATTTTAGAAAATATGTATATATGATAAAGGCAGAGAACCAGTCTTATATACAAACCTATTTTCCTTGTATACAAGCCTATAATTAGGCCAATAATCAAACATATAATTAAACATATAATTAAGTCTATAATCAAGCCTATAATTAAGCATATAATTATGATAATTACTACAATTAAAAGATAAACACTAAATAAGAAATTTACAGTACAAGATATAAAAATATTCATATGATTAACAGCCCC